>JAJJWW010000084.1:0-160659 GCA_023531295.1 Papaver armeniacum
AAGCTTAGCAAACACTTTTAAGTTTAATCCATGCTTAGAGAAGATTGTGAGCGTAACAAAGAGAGAACTGTAATCGTTTTGCTCATAATCTAAGAGAAGATATTTTCTTCGAATTATTACTTGTGTCGCTTTCTAAGTTTCTCTGGCCTAATATTATTCAATTCCGCCTTTTTATAGTAATATTTACCAAGGCACGTGAGATCACGTATCACTTACGTTGGAGTTCATGCACTCCTTCTCAATTAAGCAAGAACTATCTGCCTTAGCCAGAGAAATAAACTTCTTCATCAACAACTAGAGAAGACCAAGGTTTGCATGTTGTCGTTCAAACAATGAAGGCGATATGATTGCATGCAAGACTCAATCATCGATATCTCAAGATCAAGGGAAAATGTTACTGTGATTGCTGGAGGCAAGATAGAGCCGAGATGACACACGGCAGTGAGAATGGCTCGAATGAGACTGAACTTGGTCGAGCTTGTTTGAGTCGTCGAAGGAAGGAGCTGCCGAGACTTAGCCAAATAATGGAGTTGTGCTGTGGTCGCCGGGTGGGATGGTTTATTAGTCTCATACCGGTGTTGGCCTTGTAATTGTATATAGATTTGAAAAAGAGATCAAAGCGTAGAGGTACTATTTTTATATAGCAACAACGATGGTGTTATGGGGCATGTCATGCATCGAGCAAACTTGCGGCGATAAAAGGAGTTGTTTTCAAGTTTTCCATTGTTAGGTGGAGGATAATGCAAGGTGGAGTTGTTGGAAGGAGTCGAAATGGGATGGTGGACCACCGTGGGTGAATACAGAAAGGACATACTTGATAGAACTCTGATGGGTTCTTGCATGGATTGAAACAGGACTCATTTGGAGATTGAAGCAGTTAGAAGAACCGATGTTACCGCCATCTATTCATGGTTGTATATTAAGGAATATAAAGGGGTTTGGAGCACGAGATGGAATAAGAGAAGTCCAAGATGAGATGTTGTTTGGTCTCGAGATTGTGTGGAGTTTTGGTTCGTAGAAAGTGGGTTTGAAATTTGAGAAATTGTTTCAACAAATCAAATAGTGGAGAAAGGTGTTATACTAAGCTTCAGAAAGAGGATGGAGTTGGGGCAAAGGACCGGACTTTGGCAATTGTCGAATGAAATCCGGTTTATGGTTGTGTGCGACAAGAAAGTGGCCGGGCCTTGGAAGATACCGCTAGGTCTTATTTTGAGATTTCCCAAAGACCTATATATGCATTAGCATACGAGACGCAGAGGAGGCGGCTTTGGGAGACGAACAGAGGGAGGCTCTACTGATCGGCCAATCGGAATGCAGAGAATGTGGTTTTCATTTCTTGAGTTTTGGTGGCGGCGGATTGGAGGATTCACCCGATCGCAGAGCACATAGCAAAGAGAAGAGGAGACGACTTCGATCCTTTGGGTTTAATTTCTCCATCTTGTCTTATTTTTTTTTTATGGCTTTTGAGAAAGCCATGTGTTGCTAGATTTTTCGTAACTAGGGTTTCTGTTGAAACCACTTGGAGTTTTAGGCTATTTTGATTTGAATAATATTGAGAAAAGACTATTATGATTTGATTTGATTAATTTCATGATCTCATTTATTGATTAATCGAAATATGGGTTGTTTGCTTCACCGGTTTTAAAAACCTATGTGCTTAGTGAATTAGTTTTTTGAATATGTTTGTCTTATTATTTCGATGATCCATGCTTGGTTTAATTTCTTTGATGGGTTATGCTTAGAAAAGCCAAATAAAATTTGTGAACTATATTTAGTTTCGTATAATTTTATCGCTAACACAATTTGATGGTGCATGCTTTGGTTTAATCTTTTGATGTGTCATGCTAGAGTGTCCCAGTGATATTTACGAAGTCTAATACATATAATAGGTGATGTCGATAGAACATTTATAAATAAATATTCATGAGTTATGTTTCATTTGATGAATCAGAAAAGAAATAGTGGTGGATACGATAAACCCTAGTTACCATCTTTCCCATTGAATTCATTTTATTTGTTTAGTTTGTTTTTCTTTTATTAATCTTTCAAAAAAATCCAAAAACATCTTTATTTTTTAAGTCCATTAGAGATATTGATTACGGTATTTCCAACGCTCCTTGTGGAAACGACCCGCATTTGCATCTGCCTACTAGTTAGACACCGCATTGCGGTTATTACATATGTATCTCCGGATCCTATCAACGGATATTTTACAACTCCAGGATTTTGCTGATGTTGTCTCGCATGGTATTATGGCCGAAGTTTGCATGGTGTTATCTTGATCACCTTGGTATTGACATCCGCACAAAGTTTGTTAAAGTTGTTATCCAAACTCACAACCATAGAATTATTATTTATTTATTTATTTTTGATTGGTTGTAGGGTTTGAGTTGCGGAAGAAGTTTAAGGATCTAACTTAGATGAAAATCTAAGAAAATAGGTATGTATACCAACTAATGTCAGATTGTGTATGAAGAAGGCAATACGAGATTGCAAGAGATGAGAAAAGAATTGAGTTCGAAATAAGAAGATAAAATCAAGAAGAAATTAAAAGAACTCGACAAGAATAAACTTGATAATAATAATCTTAATGTATTGTATCCCTTTCAAAATGTGATATTGCATGAATATATAAAGCTCAAAGGACCGACTAAAAACTAAATAAAGAAGTTTAACAAAAAATAAAATAGCTAAACATAAACTAGAACTATTAAGAGAAGTTCTCAAACTAGGAAACAAGTAAAAGACAGATAGCTTCTATGTTATCTCTCACAGACATAATAAGTGATGTCCTTCATCAGTATGTGATTTAGATTTTTTGATGTCTTCATATATCCATGTATATTTGTATAGTGCTCGTGTGTGTTTGTATAACGCTCAATTTTGTTCATGGTGATTAATTGGTAGTAGTAACTTATATCTTTTTGTAGCATGTATATTCTTTTGCATAATCGTACGATTTCCGTTATTTATATATGTTTTTTTATATAATATTTGCAGGGGTATCGACCATCTCGAGAAGGTTTTTTATGTTATTTTGTATCATGGTGAGTATTCGATGACTTTTCGCGGTTAGTGCGAAAGCATCGTAGATGAGTTGAAGCGTTTTTACATGTAAGCGTGGAGGTCTTTTTGTCTTATGTGACTATATTTTTGATATATATGGAAAATGATCGTAGAGTTTTTGTGTTTGGTGATATACAATTGCAAGGTCTAGTTTCTCTTACAATTTTTATTTACAATGAAGATTTTTATTGAATGTTGACGTAATTCCAAAGACTAGTTCTCTTCTAAATATGGTTGCCGCACTAGTTCGGGTTTATAGTAATGCAAATTCTTGTGTAACTAAACGTCATAAGCTTACAATGGTGGTAGATCATGATGCATACAAGGACAAATCTCTAGTTTCTAATGAATGGTTGTATTTTATTGACAAGATAGGTAGAGAGTTTATGGGTGGTGATGAAGCGGATGGAATGTGAATAAGTATAAGCTAGATATTTGGTTACAAGATTAGATTCTGAAAAATGACAAGACTCATTATACTGCAAAGTGTAAGGGAGCAGTTTTTTCGCAGAGGATTCACTTTGGGCTTGTGAATGGTGACAAGATTTCGATTCGATCTGAAAGATGCTAATATTCTTCACAGTGAGTGGTGTTCAAACTAGTCCACATTACTAATTTTTCTTTTTTATGGTGTTCATAGTGGTGTACATAGACTACACCTTATAAAGGTGTACATTGTGGTGTACATTACTTATTTATGCTTATTATGTGTATGTTCATAGTGATGTACAAAGTTGCACACCTTGTATATGTAGGCTTTTTTAGGTGTACACCGTGGTTTCCATGTTATTTGTCTTGTTTTTCGCAGTTGTGGTGTTGGTTTGAGGTTGAAGAGTCCAAGGTGACAACCAAGTTAGCCAAGCCTTTGATATATGACAATATACATGGAGATCCTATTTTAAAACCCAATCGGATCATTTCACTTTTTAAGAAGACTTATGGGTCCAATACTAAGTATAAATCATTCTCGTGGGGGGAAAGAACCCGTATTTGAACAACAGTTTGGGGATGACGATAAGTCATACACTGATTTAGTTTAATATGTCAAAGCTATTAAGGAAATTAATCCTCTTAGCTATGTGAAATTTGAGTTTGATGGTGCAACCAGAAGATTTCAGAGGCTTTTCATATGTTTTGGTGCTTGCAAGCAGAGCTATAATTATCCTAGGCCCATGATTTACTTGGACGCTACTTTCCTTACTGGTAGATTTAGGGCTGCTTTAATGGATGTAACCTGGGTCAATGACAACAAAGGTTTTTACCCATACACTTTTGCACTTGTTTCCATTGAAAATAAATAAATTGGGAGTGGTTCTTTGTATAATCTTAAAGAAGTGGTGGATATGATCTTCCTATTGTTTTTCTTAGCGATCGTGGAGAAGGCCTTGTACGGGGCATTCGAAAGTATTTCTCGATTCGGCTCACAACTTTTGCTTTTATCACCCTTGGAAAAATCTCTAATTGGATCTGACGAAAATTCCAAGGTTGTTATGGATTTGTTCTACAAACTATGAAGTTGTTTCATGGGTATGCATGTTTTTGGCCGCTGATATGTTGTCAACTATATCATGACTATTCTAAATGAGAATTTTTCTTTTGTATTTTCCCTGTATGTAGATATGGTGCTCACTATTCAAGTCTTGCCGAGTCATTTAACAACTGGATTATTGATGACGAAAAGTTCCCTACTTATGCTCTTGTGGATGAGATACAGTGAGTATGATTTATAATTTTTTGTTCATTTGCTCTTGTGGAAGCTGTTTTTTCTTTTGTGTACATAGTTGATTTGAAGCTGCACATAGTTCTGCAACTATGTGTACATTGTCGTATACATGTATTTTTTTTAATGTACATTGTTGTACACATGGTTATCCGTCTTTTTTCTAGATCATTTTGATTTATGTTTTGTGTTTTACTTTTCAGTTTGAAGATTATGAGGAAGAATTTAGATATAAGGGTAGAAGCTCTAGAAACTTTCAACATTAGGTTCACTCCCAAATACGAGGCTTTACTAAAGGAGAACACCGACGTTGGCCGGGATATGTAATAGTAACATATTCCCAAAGTATTAGCGTCACATCCATCACGGTTCAATTCTCATTCGCGAAAACGACGTCCAAATGTGATAATAAAAGTGCGAAGGGATCCCTCGTTAAAAATAAAAATAAATTAATATCCGGATAAGGGGGTTGAATTTTGCTTCCTAGTGAACTACCAAAATGGAAGAGTAGAGTCCCCCTTCAAAATTTTCATGTGCCCCAAAAAAGAACGTTCATCTAAAATCTCCCGAAACCTATCCCTTTCCGTGTTCTTCCTTGAGCTGAAACCTGGAAGACTTTCTTTACTCGTCCACCACCAGTGGAATCTCAAAGCATCACACACTCCAGTAGCTCTCTCTCTCTTTTCTCGATCTCTCAGGTCTTAAATACATACTCTTTTTCTTCCGGATCTTTTCTTCTTTGTGGTGAATTTTACCCAATTCGATTCAGTTCTGGTGTCTATAAATGGCATCAAAATCGTTGAATCGAGTAAGCGGAGGTGATAGATCAAGTAAAGTATACTCAAGAAAATCACAGAACAACAACAAAATATCTAGTAAGAACCTTCGTCAACCTACATCTTCTTCATCTAAAAAACCCTAGAAAAGCAACCGCCTCAGTTATCTCGTTTCGATGCAGCAGCTTCAGACGATTCATCTAGTCTGAATCTCCGTCAACTCAGTTCTCGTGGTGGTGCTGATGTTGCTCCTCCTTCAATTTATACGTTTCCGTTGCAGTTAGAAAACCGTGTTATTATTAATGTTTCTACGAAATTGAAACAGGAATTAAGAGAGATTCGGAGGAAACTAATTACTGAACTTGATCAGGTACGTAATTTGGTTAAGAAGTTAGAAGCTAAAGAATCACAACTTTCTAGTGCTAGTAATAATTATAGTAATTCACAGCTATCGAGTAATTATGTCGCTGATAATGGTGGTGGTGGTGGTAGTGGTAGTGTGAAAAGAGAGAAATTTAAAGCACCATTACCTCGACTGAGTGTTTCTTCGATGGAGGATAGTCAATTAACTGATAATAATGCACAAAAAGAAACTAACAAGAAAGCGAAATTGAATAGTGGTAAGAAGAGAAGTGGGGAAGGAAATGGAGGGTCTGGGTTGGACAACAATTCTAGTAAAGTTTTTAAGAATTGTAGTGATTTGCTTGCGAAATTGATGAAACACAAACACGGATGGGTATTCAATACACCAGTTGATGTTAAAGGTCTTGGTTTACGTGATTATTATGTGATTATTAAGAAACCAATGGATTTAGAACGGTGAAAAACAAATTGAACAAGAATGGATATAAATCTCCTAGTGAATTTGCCGAAGACGTGAAATTGACATTTGATAACGCAATGACGTACAATAGGAAAGGGCAAGATGTTCATATTATGGCTGAAGAGTTGTTGAAGATATTTGAAGACAAATGGGTGGGTATACAGGCTGAATCTAATCGCAAATCAAAGTCTATAATTGATCATGAAGTAGGTGTTCCTAAATCCAAATCTATTGGGAAAAGAAGTTTTTCTCCACCTCACCCTCCAGAAACGAAAAGGAACTTCGATAGATCAGAATCGCCTATAGTTCCTGTTAATACCCAATTGAAACCTTCAGATGCCGTTGGTTCAGGTAGGATTTCAGCACCAAAGAAGCCTAAGGCAAGTGATATCAACAAAAGGGAAATGACTTATGAGGAGAAGCAGAGACTTAGTACTAACCTACAGAGTTTGCCTTTGGATAAGCTTGATAACGTTGTCCAAATTATTAAAAATAGAAATTCATCGCTGCTCCACAATGACGATGAGATTGAAGTGGACATCGATAGTGTGGATACAGAAACTTTGTGGAACTGGATCGATTTGTAACTAATTACAGAAAGGGTTTGGGTAAGAAGAGAAAAGCTGAAAATGTTATTCAACCCATAAAAGAATCTGAGCAGATAGTCGAGGAAACGGTAATATTCTAGGTGCTATTATTTATTCATTCTTGAGTTTTTGGTTTAAAACTTAAATATCTATTTCTTTTTACCGGTACGAGATTTTTGATCTGTTGGTTCATTCTGTAGAAGCCTGATCCTCCGACGGTAGAGCCTCCTAAGGATAAAGAAACAGGTATTATAAGGATCACCTCTAATTCCCCTGTTTGTCTTGTTGAATTGGTTAAGATCTGATAGTACTTTTGTATTATACTTGCTATCTACAGCTCTTGATATAAATGAAAAAGATATGTCTTCTTCATCTCCTGTTCAAGAAGAGAGGCGAGAGGAGGCTGCAACCAGATCAAGTAGCTCCCAGTAGCTCTAGCAGCGACTCTGATCCTCTTCATGGTAAATTTGTCTATCCTCTATAGCTCAGACAAGTTTATCACCGTGTATTTATATTTTTTATTAATCTGAGGTTATCTGCCTGATCCATTTTTTACTTGTCTCCATATGCATCATCCAGATTCAGACACCGATAGTTCCTCCGCATCAGATAGTTAGGCATTGACATAAGCGTTGCTTGGAATTGCTTCAGGTAATTCAAAATCATTGGATTTGTGTTATTTACTTGTTTTAGGCAATTATCTGTGATGTATCAAGTTAGAAATATTGTCTCACCTTAGAGATTGTATTAGGCTTCCAGGTTAGTGCATACTTGCAGCTCCTTATTATCGCATGCTTTTGAGGTCTTTAATAGCAGTATGTGTTTGAGAGGTACTTAAGCATGTAGCACTAGAGAATACAGACACCATAACGTAAAGGACATAGTCAGCAGTAGGATACATTGTATTTCTTTTGGATGTTCTGATTTGTATTAGCTAGCGGTAGCTGGGAGGAGGGAGACACCTAAAGCACTACCATTGGCCTAGTATTTACTTAGGGGCCTTCTGCTCTTTCCCAAGTAAGCATGAAAGATTGCTATCATATCTATAACTAGATTTCCTTGTCAGTGTTTGCTTTTAAGGCGTACTGAGTGCGTACACCTCAAAAGCATATGTTTTACTTTATGATAGTCACATTATAAAATTTGGTCTTAAGCTGAATATCTAGGGTAATTTGGATACCTAATTTTGTGACAACATCTTAGTGTTGTTCTATTAAAATGTCTGCAGACTTAAGTTATGTAACATCGGTACGGTCGTTGTTCTCTGACTTGGTACCTGATAGTGATAAACCTAACAGTGCCTACAAATCAGCTAAATTTGTCATGATAAACCATAGTTATATCTTTCAATCTATTCGTGATTGTAACTTGTAAGCTGTATCTCTAAGCTTCAAGGACCATTAGAGGAGATGGACCAGATGGTCGATAAACAAATGTTTGATAGCCACTACTGAGATCGTAAACTTTATATAGATCAAGATTTACCTGAAGTAATTGTTCGGGTAGTCCACTATGTTCGTGCAGCGTTTTGGGCACGACACAAATTTGTAGAAAAAAAACTTCATTGATGTGTTGCACTACTAATCGAGTTCCGATGTGTTTATTTCAATTAATTTTCTGCTATAATAATCACAGTATAGACTTGAATGAGTTTGAACATGAAGTTGAACTTGAAAGCGATGGTTCACTGAATATACTAGATATAAGCCTTGATTAATAAGAAGCAAGCCTTTGTCTTCACAACTGTCAGTTTTTGCTCCTGATACAGTTAATTTCCCGTCAAACCCTGTAGACATTGGTTTATGCACTTAATAACTGGAGCAGATGCGCATTTGCTTTTCCTGCATGATTGAGAATCATTGATAATAACCTGCCCAAATACCTAGACATTGGCATATGCACTCAATGACTGGAGCAAATGCAAACTTGGTATTCCCTTATGATTGACAAACGTTGATAAGAACCTACCATATACGTGGTTAATGAGAATCAACAACATTTAACCCAAGTTGTGGCAAAATAGAAGGAGAAACATTCCATCTTAGGAATTTTTTAGTTATGCGTCACCATGATCCATGGATGTTATTTGTGAATTTCAAAGGGGGCTTAAACTGTAGTTTGAAGGTGGGATACTATTTTCTTGTGCAAAATGATGACAAAGCTGATTTGAATTGCATCTGTTTTGTACATAACTTAAATCCATAATGTTCCCTTTCTGACAGGTTACTGAAATGTGGATAGATGATGGCTGAAATCTTGATGAAGCACACTGCTATCTGTGCTTTAGGGTTGTTAACAGGTTTGGGACTTTTGAAGCCTCATTTTTGACAAGTTTGGGACTTTTGAAGCCTCATTTTTGACAAGTTTGGGACTTTTGAAGCCTCAATATACATGGTGAGATCTGGTGGAATGGGTGTGTTGTATTTGTAGATTAGTTGGTCAAAACTCCAACCAATTACCTGTATTTGTTTTCTGTATGAATATTTGTATAACTGTCTATTCAGATTCAAAAGGGAGTATAAGGCTGCCTATCCTAGGATAGACGATGTAAGAGGGTCAAGCTTGATAAAGATCTTCAAGATGGAGAGTAGTTGAGTTCAATAACATCCATCTAGATTGACATTAAGCACCCAGTGTTTGTATATGTATTGACCCTGTAATTCTAACCACGCAACATAAATCTTAGTTTGGTTAACAAAAAATTTCCTAGTTTGTCTGACAAAATTCTTCCATTTGTATGAATAGCGACTGTTCTCTTTTCTATTTTGATGTGTCCAGACTTGACCTGCTAATCCATGTGACGGCAGCAGCTGCTCAAGAATGGCCTCTAGGCTATTTAATGTGAACTATGAGTGGCAAATGGCTGCTGCGTCTGGGTTCAGTGTTGAGGTCTTTGAGTTGTAGTTGACTACCATATGGATACCGGAGGATGATGATGGCTGCTGCAATGTTTGGTCTCATCTTTGCACATCAAATTTTGAATCAGCCATCCGAATGTTTGCAGTTATGGGTATACAGTTATTCAAAGCATGCTTTGGTGGTCGTCACGAGTTCACTTGATTTTTTCCTGAGATCACATGTCAGAAGTCAATAGACATCCGTTATCTATCCATCTGAACTGCATGCGGGAAGCAAATCTTCTTTTCTTGACAATACCTAAAACAAGAAAACTAATTATATCCGTGTAATAAAATGATCCACATCGAAGTTAAGTCCACCTCAATCTCTAACCATCGGTTTAGCTTGCAGATTTGTGATATCCTCAAATCAAACCTAAGGAAGATTATTTTATCATACTCTCGAGGTCCACTGTAGCATCACTCTTCATTAATATAACCCAATATCATTTGGAATTTTTTCTCATGAGGAAAAGAAAACAAAAACAAATTGAGAGAGAAAACAAAACAGATATGAAGTTTTGTAAGAGATATCAAGAATACATGAAAGAACTGGAGAAAGATTTGCCTGGTGTTCAATTTAAGAAACATAAAAAGATATTTAAAAAATGTAGAAGGAGACAATTCCCATCTCAGACTCATGAAAATGATGACAAGAAACAATCAATTACTCATTGTCCTAACCATTGCTCTGGTAAGTAACTGAATTTCATGATCTTGAAACATTTTTTTGGTGTATTGATTTTGTATGTATTTGAGAATAATTTGAGGATACGGAGCACAAAAGACGCACGTCATTTCTATAACTTGTTAGATGTTTTTTGATCACTTTAATGTGAAAACGTGATCTGCAGTCTAAAAGACTCTCTCGTAGCACCTATTTGATGTTTGGGATCAATTGTGAACTCGGACTGTCTCGGAGACTTTTCTGAGTAAACTTCTTTGATCTCATTCTTTTTACTGAGTTATTATTATTAGTACATCTAATCTAATTGGGGTTTTTAATGAATGGTTTGATTCTGTAGTTTGTGATGGGACATTCTTTCCATCTCTCCACGATGAGATGTCTGCAATTGTGGGTTGTTTCAACCGGCGTGCACAGAAATTGCTACAAGTTCATTTATCTTCGGGTTTCAAAAAGTATTTTACATGGATTAAGAGAAAACTTGTGAAAGGGAATCATGTTGCTATGGTTGAAGAAGGCAAAGAGTTGGTTACTTATGCAATGATCAACGCCATTGCCATACGGAAAATTCTTAAAAAGTATGACAAGGTAAGTGTCTTTTATGGGTGAAATCAACCATGTAATTGTTCAAGTGACGATTTCTTATTTGGCTTGTTTATTGTCTTTATGCAGATTCATTACTCAAAGCAAGGGCAAGCATTTAAATCACAAGCGCAGAGTATGCATACTGAGATCCTTCAATCTCCATGGCTATGTGAGCTAATTGCCTTTCACATCAACCTGAAGGAAACCAAGAAAGACACGAGGAATCTATCCGGGTTTTTGAAGAATGCCTGGTCACTTTTGACGGTGGAAAGCCATCGCTCTCTTTTTCCTTGTTTGATTCTGTCAAACTTGATATCGACTTGACGTGTTCCATATGCTTGGTGAGTTCATTCATCTTTTCTTTTTCCAGGTTCCCACCATTCATTTTGAATGGTTTATAGTCTCAAGTCTCAACAAAATAAAACTGTTTATGAGACAATCTGTGCACGAAATTTCACGTTTTTGTCATCATTGAAAATTAGGATGCCATCATTTCTGTAAGTGAGACCAAGCATCCTGCAAAAGTGAATCAAGATTATATCATTGCTCATTTGAGGCTGGTTATTACCAATCAAATCCACTACACACTGACCAAAATAGTTGAATTATGCTTGTATCAGGACACTGTATTCGATGTGGTTTCTCTTCCATGTGCAGTCATATATTCTGTCACATGTGTGCTTGCTCTGCCTCGTCAGTTACAATAGTGGATGGACTTAAGGCAGCGGATCCTAAAGCCAAATGCCCACTATGCCGAGAGGTAAATTATGTTTCTGTTCCAAATTGTCTTACCGCCACATTTCATGCTACTGTCGAATTAGGTTAAACATTACTTGGGGAAGCCGCATGTTTTTAAGATGCAAAATTTTGAAATTGGATTACAGGAAGGAGTATTTGAAGGTGCTGTGCACTTGGAAGAACTTAATATTTTATTAAGTAGAAGGTACGCTTCATATATATGCTGTTACTGCGAACCCACTACCGCACCCCAGTTCTAATTCCTTTTGAAACAAAACCCTTGAATCATTTCGGTTAATCTCTGCAGCTGTCCTGATTACTGGACGGAACGGCTGCAAACAGAAAGAAAAAGAGAGTTCGTCAAGCAAAGGAACACTGGGAATCTCAGTGTAGAGCTCTCATGGGAGTCTAGTGTACAGATTATTTGTTTGTGATTCGCCATATTCTTTTGTATTTCTAAAGGGTAAAGAACATGTTACCAACTTAGGTTAAATCACTAGTTAGCTTATATGGTCCATCGTTCCTTTTCTCTTATTTTGTTTTCTTTTTGTTGCTTCATGTTGTTGGCGGATGCATTTATCCGACAAAACAAAGCCTTGTAGTATAATGTTTACAATAAGTGAGTCTTAATGGAGTTGAGCAAGTTGTTTTTCTTATAACTGCGGAATTGGTCAATGTCTAAGAACTTAGCGAACCTAAAACTAGGAATATATGCAGTACAAAAGTTGAGCTTGGATGGCTTGCCGTCTCTGCGGATAATAAGTTGTCGTATCAATATCTGTCGACACTGATCCAAAGTGCCTGCTTCATCTGTATTTCCGGGTATCACCTATTTTCATGGAAATGTTCCTAAGAGCAACTGCAGTGGTGCGATCATATACCAAAGATCAAAGAGCAAAAAAATTTGAAAATTTGGGTTTAGTCCGTGTTGCAACGCATGGAGAGACTAAAATTTGGTCGGCGTAAAGAGGAAGTTACGCTGAATCGGCGTAGAGAAGTTACGTCAATCGGCGTAAGAGGAAGTTACGCCCCATTGTCATCAGGCGTAATTTGAGGTTACGCCTGAAATTTTTTTTTTTTTTTTTTTTAATGGGGGGCGTAAGTTTGAGCGTTCCGCATCATTCAGCGCAACTTTAAGTTGCGCCCATTTTTTTTTTTTTTTTTTGTCTTTTAGTGTGAGACGGAGTTTTTCATTACGCACTGTTCGGGCGTAACGCACCAAGTGCGCCCACTAAAGACCAGGACTAAAGACTAAATATGGTCAGGTTTTGGTTATAGTCTGGTCTTTGGTCTTTACTCCGTCTCCACGCGTCTACCGTTTTTTACTTCAAAAAATTTGGTTATACAACCGCCGGTGGTGCGACCATAACCAAAGAGCAAAGAGAAAAAAAAATTAAAATTTGGGTTTAGTCCGTGTTGTAACGCAGGTGGAGGAAGACTAAAATTTGGTCGCGCAACTTTGAGTTACGCCCAACCCAGGCGCAATTCCAAATCTCGTCCCATTTCTTTTTTTTTTTTTTTTTTTTTTTTTTTTTTTTTTTTTATAATATTCTTGGGGCGCAACTCAAAGTTGCGCCCAACTTTCTTTTTTTGTTTTATTATTGATGGGCGCAACTCAAAGTTGCGCCCAATTTTTTTTTTTTTTTTTTATTATTGTTGGGGGCGCAACTCAAAGTTGCGCCCATGGGCGCAATTCCAAATTGCGCCCCATTTTTTTTTTTTTTTTTTTTTTTTTTTTAATTGTTGGGCGCAACTTTGAGTTACGCCCATCGTTACAACTTCAATTTACGACTAAAGACCAGACTAAAGACTAAATATGGTCTCGGGTTTTGGTTATAGTCCGTCTTTGATCTTTACTCGTCTCCATCTTGCCGTCTTTTTTTACCAAAAAATTTGGTTATACTCCACGACTGTGGATGCTCTAAGCAAATAGCTGTCAAGGTAAATACTATATAGAGAAGAAACTTGGAAAAGTCTGAAGCATAATTTGTCATTATAATTCCCAGTTGTCTACAAAAGGCTTACAATAAGCAGCAAATCTAGTAACTAATTCCAAAGCCAAACAAAAATTGAGAACTTGTAACCTAAATGTCAGTGGCATGTAGGTCTCATTTTTCATTTGTTTTACATACAAGCTCGAAATGCAGCCTACTGCAGCATTAATTATACCATTCTCGTTTTAATCACAAAAATAGGCTAGCTAAACACAGAAGCAACATCCTTATATTTTACTTGCATTGTTTATCTGCAGCAGCAAGCACAGTTTAATATTGAGTAGCCTCGTATATTATTTGGTCAGCTGATGTTCTCATATTTCAATCAGCTTTCAACCTCAAAATTTCACTGGCTGTCCTACGCCGGAAGTAGGGCATGTGCTCCTGCAAAGTTTGAGGATAGACCATTATAAGAAACTCATACCCACTAACCCACTAACATCTGAATTTATTACATAAAATTCCATATATAGAAAACTCAATAAAGGAGAAAACAATCGTACAGCATTCAACATAAAACTTTTTACAGTTGTATTTCTCAGACAAGACAGTGTTTGGACGTTTAAAACGATTAACATCACATGTTTTGCGTACTCTCTCGGGAAATAGGTAAGCAGCAATGCCACGACAAGTCACAAGTACACAGAGAACAAAAGAACAGATGTAATACACCCCATGGCGTCATTTCTTAAGCTCTCATATCATAGGCAACTGAAGCCTGATAGTGAATATACGGTAATTATTTTTTCAGTGTACGCTGAAGGTCGATTCTATTGCAGATCTTTCTATTGCTTTGTTATGGTCTTAATCAAGTGGCGCTTACCAGGCCAAAATTCAGACCTGCTTAAAATAGCAGCACTATCCTACACAACGGTTGGTAAAAAGTGCTCAATTTCACTATTCAATGAGACATACTTCTACATCAACTAGGGAACCTAGATCAGGGTTGCCTAGGTTAGTCTTAAAAAGTAACTACACATCCGAGACATGTTTGACACGTAGTCTTCCAACCAAACAATTGGGGAATAGGATACATAATAGAAGGGTGTTCATGAGGAATTCACGGGAAAGCCATTGCAGTTTGGCCTTATCATCTTCCTATGCAAAAAACCATATCAGTATGCAAAGCCGTTGCGGTTTGGCTTTGCATCAGTATGCTGCCGACATACCAACCACCTACAGTGTTAGTAACTGCTCACTGGGATTTTGATAATAATAAATATAACACAAAAGATCATTATAAGAACTTATTATTTTTGTTGTTTATTTCGGCACATAGACTAATCTTTTAAACAATTAACTGCAGCAAGATAATAAAATAAGAACGTTAGCAACCGTTATATGTTTACTATTCAATGATGTAACTTACCTGACTAAAACAAAGCCCAAGACCTCTGCTGTAAAAATCGGAGTATTTAATCATGAACATTCCACAATCCCACCTGTTGAATAAATCCCATGTAAATAAAACGGAAAGCACAATTAAGATATCAACAAATTAGGGGATGACATTAGTTGCCACACCTTAACTCTTGTCAATTATGAATGCACAAACAAAAAGAGGCTTCTAAGAGCACAGTAGCCATTTTTAAAGATTTTATGCGTGCTGTTCTAATAGAAGAATTGCCTTGTGAAATGTTTTGAAAATCTTCCTAATGTTCGTAACTTCTTAACACACTCGTCTTGTTAAGTCATTTCTGCTACTAAAAAGTTCAAACTACTAAAGAAGACATTCCTTCACAATTTTCTGCAGGAATATTGCATTTTTTATAAGGAAAACCACATACCCATTTTGTTGTTCAGGAAGCTTTTTAACATATTCACGTTTCCAAGAGCTCACATCAATATCTTTTCCACTCTTATCCTTTACTTCGTCCACGAAATACCTAGCCTGACCAACAATAACATTGACCACATTGAAGGTATTAAACTTTTCAATTAAAATCAGTTATGGAATTGAATGGAATTCTGCTGAAGTATAATAAAATGACTGAACTATTTTTTTATCCAAGATGTGCCAAAAGTAATTGATAATAGAAAATAAAATAAAATTGGAACTTGCTGGAGTACAAGTTGCCCCACAATATAAAAGAACAGAAAAACGCCACAATTGCTTCCAAACATACCAGATTTTCCAAGACATCAGTATCGACGCCTTTAAGAGAATCAAGATATTGGAGCTTCTCTTCCTTCTTATTGATCACTGCTAAGCACCAGTGTATTTGTTGATGTATGGGGACAAATATCTGTAGAGCATTAATAAGTCATTACACTTACAAATCCTGTGACATAGAACAAGTTCATCAATAGTCAAAATAGTATTCAGAGAGAAGTGAGGAAAACAGTATACTTTGTCACACTCAATAAGACCGTATCCAATCTTCCTTTGGGTAGTCCACCTCTTGACGGCTTTGTAGTCATATCCCGTCCTCCCACTAGCCAACTGAATTGGGACATTGGAGGATAACAGAAAAGCAGGGAAACAAGAGCTCATTGTTAATATAGAGAACTGTTACAAAATTGAAGTCATCATAAAACCTAGACACTAGTAAAGAGGAACAAACCATGATGAGAATAGCCTAACCTGCGCAATTTCTATATCCGATTTTTTCCGACAAAGAAAAATATTTGTAAGCAAATACATGGAGCAGGAATACTTCTAAAGGTATGTGATCAACGAAGTGGTACTTTAACATCAAGAAATGAATCATCACTTTTTACATTTAAAAAACGCAGTTCAGATAGTAGCAGAAGTAACAGGCCTAATGGGCAAACTTGGCGCTAACAACATCTGGGGGGTATATCAGTGCACAACTCATACCTTCTTATAAAAGAATGTGTTGAAGAAATGGCATTTTAGAAACTTTTTTGGTTCTCGCCTCTCCCGCTCCTTCAGTAATTCAAGATAAACATTTATGACCTACAAAAAAGAAAAAGATACGCATATTAAGGAGAAATTTTGAATTAGTTTCTAAGACAAGTGAAAACTACCAAAGCTTTTCCAAATTAGCCAACTGAGTGAGTGGGAGTTATTAGCGTTGTTTAAAAACAGCCCATTATAATGGTTTTCAAAAAAACTGTATTAGTATAAGAGCAAGGTTATTTTAATATAAGAATTCACCCTTTGATCATCTCCTATGAATTCCACTAAAGTGGCCATCAATTAAGTTTGTCAATGTGATGCTCAGCAACCTTCTCTGATACATAACTTAGTACCTTTGACGTCTAATTTGAATATCATCCTAAAGATAGTTACAGCCATGGACACAGTTTTTTTATTTTTTCGAAGAGTCGTGCTGTGACGAGGTCACCCTCGTGATAGTTCCTATTAGGGTGTGCTTCCTAGCCATTGGATGTTCCATCTTAGATATGCAAAAATACCTAGATAAAATTAAGAAATATAAATTATTTTATTATTTTCCTTTCTGTTTTAATTTTTATAATTCCTACATTTATATTATATTTATTACTTAATCCTCTGATTAACCAAATGCTAATCTCGCCAATAAGAATACAATCTCTATTTTCATCTTTTAATCCTGAACCTGGATCGAGATGCCGAGGTTCGGTTGATCTTACCCATAAACAAGCACATCGTAACTGATACTACCAGAAGGAAAGGCGTATACCGACAAGTTAATTAGTGTATCCATTCTTGTAGATTAAGTATTAACACTAAAATGTTATGATATAACTGAAAATCAATGATACACTAATGGGAGATGAAAAATACGGATCACTACGGGTTTAAACAAGCAAATTAAGCACACGCTGCCAATTTTAATTGTTAGACGACATAAATGTAACTTCTTTATCACGCGAATTAAAACATCTGAAGTGATGACATCCTTAAGTTAAGATCGACATCAAGGGTGCAAAGTGCAGGCGTGAAGTTGTTATAATTCACAAGCTTGATAAAGATTTCACTCTGGACTTCTTTGTAATTTTCTTGGTTGAATCCTTGCAAATTACCATACGGACGGTCATGTGTTCCCTCATCGAGATCATAAAGATCACTCAAGCAAATCGTCCTATTTTCTAGTTACAATTCTCCTTCTAATTAGAGTAAGGATTTTCTATTCACATATCACAAAAATATGTAGACATAAAACAAAAAGCTTATTTTCTTAATTTTTCTCGGGACGCGTACATATCTAGATGTTATATCGGATGGCTAGAAAGCGCACCCTTATAAGGACTGTCACGAGGGTGACCTCGTCACAGCACGACTCTACAATTGAAACTGATCAGCGGTCATTAGAGTTGTTAGTGGAGTTATTCTCAAAATTTGGTATTAGTATAAGAACAGGGTTATTTCAATATAAGAATTAGCCCTACGATCATCTCCCTATGATTTCCACTAATGCGGCCATCAGTTATGTTTGTCAATGTGATGCTCAGTAACCTACTCTCATACATAACATAATACCTTGGACGTCTAATTTTATTTGATGCCCTTCAGAGACTATCCTTATCGTCCATGGAACGCAGTCTTTTGTTTCCTTCTTTAGTTTTTTTTCAGTTTTTCTACGAAGAAACAGAATACAATTGAAACTGATCAGTGGTCAGTGACTTACCTCATCATTCAACCAACCACCTGGTGTCAAGCATCGTAGAAGTTCCCCTGTAATCTCAATATTAGAATTCTCATGTGCCACCAGAACTTTCCGCCTGTAATGTAACGACTAAGTTAGGAACTCTTATTCCGCAAATAAATGCTATTTACTAGAGCCACTAACTAGAGTTCCATAACTTCAAACTAGTTATACCTTTTTAATGATGAAAAGGCAGCATCAACTTCCCTATCCTCCTCATCTGTAAGAGGTGTAAAAAGTCCTTCAACTACATCCTAAATACCATTGGCATTTAAAAAAAAAACAATGATAATGAGTATCACAATGATAAAACCAATGACTGAAGCCCAATTCACAAAAGAGTAATTCAAAAACACATTGTACCTCTTCAGTTTTCTTTGAAGGTCTTTGGAAACCTGATAATCTTTTGTTCGCTAAATCAATTTGAAATTCCAAAGATTCCAACTTAGCATTCCTTTTCTCTGCTGATTTGTAAAGCGTTTTGTGCACAGGCACGCCCACATATTCCAAATCCCGATCCACATACAAAGTTTCCAACATTTTACCAGTTTCATCAACTTTTGGTTCCTGATTGCTCACATCCGACACCATCGAAGACGACCCAACAGGATTATTATTTAATTCTTCATATTTCTCAAACAAATATTTATCCCCACTAGTTTCAATAGGTTGTTGCTTCTGTTCAGAAATCACTGACCTTCCATCTACTACTTCAACAACTCCATCCTCTATTACCTCTACTTCATCAACACTCAAATCATCCTTAACTATATCCACTTCCCTCTCCTTCTTACCCGAACCCCACACTTTTCTCTTCGCCTCTTCTAATTGACTCAAAAAATTCCCCATTTCAGTATCTCTACCTAGACTCCACGACAATGATGATGAAACCCTAGGTTTACGAACAGGGGCATGTACTGTTCTAACGAAACGCTTACTAGGTTCGGGATATCGACGAACTCTAGAAGCTATATTTGTTTTAGTTTCAACAACAACAAGAGAGGTCTCTGAACTAGTAATTTGCATAGATGAAAACCTAGGTTTTTTCAATACTTGAGAATCAATAACAGAACTTGGAGATTGAAAAAAATTTACGGCAGAATTCAAGTTAAGATAATCGTTACCACGCTTACGACTATTGATAGTTAAGGCACCCATGGTGACAAATCTTCAGAAATTCGTGTTCGAATCTTCAATCTGAACGAAACCCTAAGAAAGAATACTCCCATTTAAGGTTTATCATTACAATTGCAACAAAACCAAGACCCCCTCGACAAACCCTAAATGAATTTGAGTAATTTGAAGGATTGATTAAACCCGAGAAAATGATTATTTTGAGTGAAGAATGAAACCTTAATTTGGAGAATTCGGAGATCGGGAGGGAGAAGTAATGAGATTTTACAGAGACAACTCCCGCCTCGAGCAAAATTTTGGGGTAATACTAAGAAGAAAGAGAGTGAAAAACTATAACCTAATTATTATTTTTTAATTTTAATTTTAAATGGCTAATTGGACGTCTATGTGTTTACTCATATGGGCCAAAATGTAGTCCATTTGTAACGTTGTTTTTTTATTTTTCAGCATTGCTGCAGCAATAAACTAGTCTTCCTTACATCCCGAATGCATGATTTATAAAGGAAGATACCAGTCCTACTAAGTAATGATACTGTTTCATATAGGACAAAAAAATCACATCGATCCGGCCGTTGGATTGATGAAATGGTATCAACAATTAGTAAGACTGTTATCCCCTTTATAAATCGTCTTAATGGGGTATACATGGATTAATCGGTGCAAGTAAAAAAAAAACATATTTGTAGATTTTTTTTATAGCTTAAAAATGGTTGTTGATGTTGATTAGGGTCAGAGAAATTTCGCAAATTATCCCAATATTGAGTTTAAACTAAGTTATTTATCCAACATGCGTCTCTGATTCTCTTGTTCTCCACCCATAATAATCGATGAAAGAAAAAATATGTAAAGTGATCATTTTTGTACGAAAATATTTTTAACTCAAATTTCTAAAAATTATCTCTCTCCAACGCTTGCCTATCGCTACACAAGCAACTTTTTCCAGTTTTTCGTTCTTCTCCAAGCGGAAAAAACACCACCTCTTAGGCTCTTACCTTAAACAATCAACACCAGTCATTCCCACCATTAGAAACTCATATCCACTAAGCCTCCATCAGCCCCGAAAAAACTTCATCACAATCGAGCTCCACACATAGCTCAAAAAAACAAAACAAAAATGCATAAGAAAATTTTATTCCCAGTGCAGATCCACTTAATAGTCCTATCTTCTCGTCTTTTTCTTCCATTTTTTTCTCCCCAAAATCATCCTTCTACATAAATCAAACCACATCTACAACAATTTTATCCCAAAAGGGTCCTTCTTCTTTTTTGAGAAAACAACAATCTATACTATCAACATTAAGACCCCAAAAAACGACAGAAAATGCAGAATTTTCTCAAAGAACACCATGATCATTGTTTGGCGGTAAAAATACTTTGGGGAACCTTTACCTATTATGGGATAAAACAAGTTTTAACCAAAAGATAGAACCCCATTTGTAATAGGTTCTGAACTTCGCGATCTTCAAATCAACCATTTTTCAACATGGAGACAAAGAGACAATTCGTCAGCACTAACCACGGAACGTTTCCAACCAAGTAGTCATGTTCGAAGACTAAAACCATTATCTTTCAAACCTAGAGAGTTACTTCACATCAAAACCTTATGGCTCCAACTTCTAAACCTTTGTTTTCATTTTATTAGGGATGAGTACATTCATTCCCCACTCAAAGATATAAGAGAAGTACAAAACACGAGTACAGTAGACCAGTCATAGCAAAGGTGTCAATTAATCTCTCTAAACCATATTCATGCATGGTGTTTTACTTGAGATTGCGGAAAAATCTGGATACAGTTTGTGTATGAATATTTGACTAATCTATGTTTCGTGTGGGGTTTTCTTGGTCATTTGCAAAATAATGTCCATATTTTTTTAGTCATAAACATGCAACTCTTGTAAGTAGGGTTGCATAAGAACCAGATCGGGCTGACGAACCGAAACCGGCCATTTTTGAATCGCGCCGAACCGAACTATTAATCCAACGGTCGGTGACAATTTGTAAATCCATAACCGTAGGATTCTTGGTTTGGTTAACAGTTTGAACCTATAAACCGATCGTATGAACCGGGATAACATAACGATTAATTTATAATTTAGTTTTGATCCTAGCCCTTCATTCCGTACCATTCCATATATAAGTAATATAAACTCTAAACTCGCTATAGTCTCCTCTCGTCCTTTTACATATTCTTCTTTTATTCTTCACAAAGACTAAACTAAATCACCATGTTCTTTTCTCCTTCTTTGAGTTTTTTTTTTATTCCTCTTCCTTCTTAACTTACACCGACGCTGTCTGCACCAATAATTACTACATTCACCGCATCACCAACACCACCACTTGTTTTAAAACAATCAACAACGCCACTAATAGTAACTCTAGCACCACCAACTTTTGATAAGGGAAAATTAAAGGTTGATCGCTCGAAGACTATATTAGAATTTCGAGGTTCTTAAAAAAATATTTCTTTTTTAATATTACTTTGATGAATTTTTTTGTTGAGTTTCTTTGAGAAATGTTTCATATTGAATAACTGGTTTGATCGTAGAAGTATCTCTTCAATTTGAGTTCTGATGGCTACTTAATCTTTAATTCAGTTGGTCTTTTTATTCATTTTTTGTTTTTAACAGCTCTGAAGATCATGTCAATACTTTGATTTAATTTGAGTGACCTTATGTAAGAAGAGAAGGCTTTCAAGAATAGTCAAACTAGGTGCAATCAAAGTTTCAACAACTGTTATTCAATCAAATCAATAATTGAAAACTAAAATAATAATGAAATTGTCTAGTCTCCCACCAACGGTACTCATAGAGCTTCTTGATCCCACAGAAGTCTTTAAATGACCGGGCGTAAGAGATTTCGCCTAATTAGGGTACTTTCCTCTCCGGATAGTCGGCTCCAACATAACAACACAAATGAAGTTTGCATGGATCTTAGAATAGTTTGCAAGAAATGCAAACTCAACTATTTATAGACCAAGGTTGTTTGGACAACATGGGAATTCCAAAACCGAAAATATTCTCAAGATATGCAATAAGTACCTGATTTCGGTTTCCATATTTCCAACTAATATCCAACCTGTAATTTTAAATTCTCTATTTAGAAAATATCTAACATTAGTTTAGAAGTTAACTAATATAGTTTTTCAAGAGATATGTTTTGATTACTGGAAAATCAAAAACATGTAATTCGAAAATCTTAACTCAAAGATTCTCAATATTTCAGCTTGGGATTAACCTAAGTATCAAGGAATATATTTGAACAATTAAAGATAAGAATTCTTGAACTTTCTTATTTAGCAAACCCTAATTCCAAACTCACACAAAACTGTAAATGATATGTGAATGTTGAAAATCAATTTTTCTCTTGGGACCGGTTCTACCGTGACTCCTAGAATAGGTTGAGATTGGTTCTACCAAGTCTCCAAATATAAGTAGGTATCATTTCTACAATGACTCCCAACAGTATCTAGAATCAGTTCTACCAAGACTCCCAATATAAAAAAGGATCGGTTCCACCAAGACTACCAACAAAAGCTAGGACAGGTTCTGCCATGTATCCTAAAGTAGGTAGGGATCGGTTCTACCATGACTGTCAACATAAGTTAAGATCGGTTCTACCAGAATTCCGGCATTAGGTTAGAATTGGTCATCCAATATAGATCTTCATTGGCGGGGGGAAAAAAACACTTATTGATTTATTTTTTATTTCGGGAAATTTTTGTATGTGTACTGCCTTTAAACATATGTAATCAAACATAATTTCCTAGGATGAAATCACACCTATATCTAATACACAATCAGGAATGAGTTACATATATTATGTCGATGTCGCATTTACAAAGTTCGAAAGATAAACGTTATACTTCGTAATTCAATATTCTTCCTTGACGCTTTGATCATAATAGAATGACCAAGTCTATTCTAACACAGATGCACTAAATGCTAATTGTCCAACTACTGCTTCTTAGGCTTGGAAATGCCTCCACCGCACCATGAAAAAGATTAATCCCTTTATTTCTTGGGTGGTGGGGGAAGAAAATTACATTGATCCTTGGTGTTACAATTGGATCCGTTGAAAAGGGACCGCTACACCAAAAGCCAACACTGTACCTAATAAAAATCTATGGGTGATGGATCTAATCAAGATTTAAGAATTTGGGATACAACAAAATTGAGTGTTGTGTTTAATCAATCTTCCAAAGATTTGATTGAGCAAATCCTTTTAAGCATCGAGACGTCTAGTGATAGAAGAATCTGGATACCATCTAAGGATGGCATCTTCTCTACTAAATCAGCCTATTATGTGCTTAGTGTGAGTGGTGACACTTCTGATGCTGATTTGGTGGAAACTAATATACCTGCAAGAGTACAATTATTTGTGTGGAAGGCTCTAAAAGGATCTTTACCAGTGAGGTACATTCTTCATAAGCGTATGCATATATCTGACCATCTCTTCCCCAAGTGTAAGATGAAAACAGAATCCATTATGCACGCTTTAGTGACCTGCGAAAAGATTATCGGTGTATGGCCTATGATAAATATTCAAACCCAGCAATTTGACAACTATACGTTTCAGCAATGGACTAGGTTTTGGATTTAGTTGCATCCATAAAAGGATTCCTCTGGTAGATCGGAAAACTTCCCCTTGATGGCTTGCCTGATTTGGCCTATTTGGGATAATCGAAATAGTATAGTTCATGATACAAAACAAGAGGAACCAGGAACTATTATGGTAAGGGCTAAATCGATGTTGGGGACTTCTAATAGGACTCCTATACTTCAAAGAATGGAAGCAACAACTGTGAATCCTGCAGACTATTCTTGGCAGATTCCACACGTAGGGTGGATTAAAATCAACACAGATGGTGCATGGAATCTTAACTTGATAGTTGGGGGGATCAATATAATAATAAGAGACTCATAAAATTCTTTCATCTTAGCTGGATCTACTAACTTAGTTTGTTTTTGTTAGAGCATAGCTCGGTTGAACCCACCAAGCGTTGGTACGTCAAGTTTGGTTGTCATATTTTCGTGAATCAAAACTCAATTTAAGAGTCGCTTGATTATGTACTATAGACAACTTCGTATAGGTTAGGCTAGAAAGATTAGGATAATGAGACGTACAAGTATTACTCGAAGACTGGAAGAATGTGAAGAAGTAACAAGCTACATCGACAACATCATCCTTCCTCTTGAGGTTATTAATATTTTGACTTGAACTGTTTCATTCCCAACGTATCTTTCAAGTCGTGCTATATTGAATACATAACTGCGAAGTTGTGAATGATTATACTCTAGTAGACATAGTGTTAAGGAATTAGAATACGAAGTTAATGCTTATCTTTTGAACTTTGTATATAAGACATCGACATAATCGTATGAATGCTATTGTGATTATGTGTATGGGTATGGGTGAAGATTTTGCCCTACGAAACAATTTTTACATTCGTTTAAAGGAAGTACATTCATGAACTTGTTTTATGAATCGAAAGGGAAATCGCTAGGTTTATTGGTATTGTTATTCATTGCATATCTTTGGATTACCAATATGTGTGAGTTAGTAGAACCAATCATAACTTGTTATGTTTCTTGGTAAAACTAGTCACAATGCCTGACTTATGTATTGGTATGACTTTTATTAGTGTAACCGATCCTAAGTAATCACCTAAGATGGTATGATCGATATTTATAATTGGTGTAACCGATCCTACTAATTGGTGTGACCGATCACAAAAGAAGTGTGTAATCGATCCTTGTAATTGGTGTAACCGGTCCTGGTAATTGGTGTAACCGATCCTGGTAACTGGTGTGACCGATCACACGTAATACCATGAGAATATGGTAACCGGTCCTGGTAATTGATGTAACCAATTTGGTAACTGATGTAACCGGTCCCAGTAACCATATTAATGTAGAACCGTTCCTTGTTTTTGGTAGAACCGTAAACACATGATTAGTGTATTGATTTGATCAATCACATAGTTCTTGAAATCAGATGAACCAGTTCTAAACTTGTTTGGAAGTGTGGTATAATCGGTCTCAAGATTGTAAATATGAAAGAGGATTTACAAAAAATAAGATGTCGACATACTTTGAACATGTTCGAGTAACTCTTATCTTTTATTGTTCAAAGATATTCCTTAATAACTCAAGGAGATCCCGGACCGAAATAAGTTGAGAATCTTTTAATTAAGGTTGTTAGTTTTATATGCTTTTAATTACCAGCAATTAATATGCATATCGCTGGAAAATAAAAATTGGTAATGTGCATTTACTAATTGGAGATTTTCTAGTAGGATTTCGGTTATATTTGGACGGAGCATTTCTAGGAATTATGAAAACCGATTTGGAAATATATTGCATATCTTGAGAATATTCAGTTTTGGAAATTCCTTGGTGTCCAAACTTCCTTGGTCTATAAATACCCAAGTTTGCATTTCGATCAAACTATCCTAAGAGACATCAAAACTACCTTGTTGTGTTGTTACTGGTGGAGCTGTCTATTCAGAGAGGAAAGTATCCTAATTAGGCGAAATCTCTTACGACCGCTCGTTTTAAAGACTTTTATGGAATCAAGAAGCTCCACAAGTACCGTTGGTGGGAAACTAAATAATTGCAGTATTATTAGTTTTCAATTTGATTTGATTGACTAAAGGTTGTTGAACTTTGATTGCACCTAGTTTGTTTATTCTTGAGAATCTTCTCTTCTGATATAAGATTCACTCAAACTAGATCGAAGTGTCGACGGGATCTTTAAAACTGTTTGTAGATCTAAAGACGTCTCGTTATAATCCATTGTTAACATACTCCATTCTGTGTGTGATTGATCACAGGAGATTCAAGTTGTGGTGTGCAGGTGTTTATTGAAGATTTAAGAAGATTTGAAGACGAAGAAGATTTCTTATTTGGGTTCATAATCTTTGGTGTGCACAAAACTTGATCGGCTATGATCCAACTATAATCGGTTTATATTTGATAGATTTGATTGATTAGTTGCGTAGATCGACATCAGTATTTAGTATCTTGATAGATCCTATTATTGATTGCAAAATCTAAACTCGACTACTTTGGTAGTTGTTTGTTAGATAGATCTAAGCCCGACAAAGGAGTTTATTGAATTAAAAAGAAGAGCCTTTGTCTAACTCATATCACTGAGATTGAATAGAGTTGTTACCGAACAAATTTGTTGTTCCTTTACTGGTTGGAATACGAACCAAAGGAATTGTTCCAGTGCGTGCAATTATTGAATATCGGAGGCGCAGGGATACTAAATAAACTAGGTGAACTATAGGTTTAGTTGCTTGGTCTCAACTATACGAAGTTGGTGTGATTTTGTATAGCGGCTTAATTCCGAGAGTATTCAATTTTGGACTAGGTCCCGGGGTTTTTCTGCATTTGCGGTTTCCTCGTTAACAAAATCTTGTTGTGTCATTTACTTTTGTTTTCCGCAATTATAATTGTTGTTATTATAATTTAAAGTAAATTACACAAACGTTAACTCCGTATTACTTGATAGTGATCCTATAGTGTTTGGTTAAGTCTGAACCTATTATCAAGTAATCACACTTTGATTGTTGTATTGTATCGATCTCGTATCCATAGACGATCACACAAAGTGTGAATACCGATTCGTTGTATTGTCTCGACTCAGTCCATAGACAATCACTTTCGGTAAGAGGACTTATAGGTGGAAAAGTTTAAGATTGTGGTATGTTTGGGTACCCTCGTCTTTTTAATTGGTATCAGAGCAGGCAAATACGAAAAGATCTAACAATATGTGTTTGGTGTGATCCATCTATAAGAAATGAATCTTATGAATGATTCAGTTAACGTACCACCAAGATTTGATGGGACAAATTACTCATTTTGGAAATCTACTATGAGAACTTTTCTTCAATTCGGAGATTTTAATACTTGGCTATTAATCGAAGACGGATACCAACGTCCTAAAGAAGAATATTCTGAAAACGAGTTTAAACGCTTAGTGTTTTACACTTATGAAGAATATGCTCTTGCAAAACATAATTCTGATGGATTAAATGCCATAATACATGCGGTAAGTCATGATATTCTACATCATGTTCTGTCATGTGAAACTTCTAAGGAAGCATGGGATATTCTTGAGACTGTATTTGAAGGGAATGATTCCAAAAGAGAAGCAAGACTTCTATCTCTTTCTTCTGAATGAGAATACCTTAAAATGGATGATAACGATACCTTTGAGGAGTTTAACTCTAAACTTTCTGAGATTATCAATGCCTTTTTCTCTCTTAGAAGGGCTATACCTGAAAAGGAAATAGTATAAAAAATTCTCAGATCGTTACCATCCAGATACGAGTCTAAGAAACATGCAATAATATAAGCCAATAATCTTTCTATACTTTCTCGAAGCTCTCTTGTAGGAAAGTTAAAGATCTTTGACAAAGAAACTTTGCTGAAAAACTGAAATATTGGTTATGATGTCTCAGCCAATTTAAGTCAACCTTCAAAAGAAGTTTGTTTAAAACATACCAAACATAGGTGTCAGCCTTAAATAATTCTGACCAGAAAGATTTTTGCATCTTATGTGTTATTGAATCACAAAGATTCTTTGGAAAGATTCAATCTTCTAGATCATGTATATAATAATACTTTAGACAAGAAAACTTATCATGTTTACACAAGTTGTTGTAAGACAACCTTTTTACACATGAAGACAAATTAAGTATCTTCAGGTAGATTGTAATACTCTTTATGTTGAATAAGAGATATTAACATGATACACGATGCCCAGGTACTTGTGATTCCTTACATCAAATGATCGGGCATTGTAAGGATGCAATTTCCAACACATTTAAGTGTTGGGGTGAGAAAAAAATTTCTCACCAAGTACCATTTGAGGAACATCTTCCTTCTTATTTTAGGGACATGATCGTGTGCCCTTGTGTGGTATTCGGATTCATCCTCTTTATCAGTAATATTGTGTGATGTTATATCCTTGATTAGTTCTTGTGCCCAGGATGGTATATTCTTTGAATTCGAACCCGTGTGATCTTGATCTGCCATTAAACAGATTGCATATGTCTTTTGTTCAAGACATTTTATATGTCCCCTTAAGGTATCCATTCCCTGTTGAAAATGTTTTTCTAAACACTTATCAAGGTATACCTTTCGACATGTCTCTGTAAGAAGTTCTTCTATAAGGATTTTATTCCTTATTTGTGAATGCTCCAACGATTGAGTAAGAAATTCAGTCTTAGACTTTATTCTTTATTTTCGAAAAGACTAACGAGACCAATTTCCATTGACCTTTTCTGAGACCTTATTCTCATCATCTTGATGTACGTTAACTGAGTTCTTCATAAGTTTGGCTTTGCTTTTCTTATTTTGACTCATTTCTTATAGGTTGGATCGCGCCAAATACAGATTGTTAGATCTTTTCGTGTTTGCCCGCTCTGATACCAATTGAAAAGACGAGGGTACCCAAATACACCACAATCTTTAAATTATCCACCTATAAGTCCTCTTACCGAAACTGATTGTCTATGGGCAAAGTCGAGACAATACGACAAATCTGTATTCATAATTTGTGTGATCGTCTACGGATACAAGATCGAGACAATACAACAATCAAAGTGTGATTCGGACTTAACCAAACTTTGTAGGATCACTATCAAGTAATACAGAGTTAACGTTTGTGTAATTTACTTTTAATTATAATAAACAATTATAATTGTGGAATAGAAAAGTAAAGGACACAACAAGATTTTGTTAACGAGGAAACCGCAAATGCAGAAAAACCCCGGGACCTAGTCTAGAATTGAATACTCTCAGAATTAAGCCGATATACAAAATCTAACAAACTTCGTATAGTTGAGACCAAGCAACTAAATCTATAGTTCACCTAGTTTCTTCAGTATCCTTGCGCTTCCGACATTCAATAAGTGTACGCACTGGAACAATTCCTTTGGATCGTATTCCAAACAGTAAATGAACAATAAATCGGTTTGGTAACAACTCTCTTGATTCTTTCAGATGAAGATATCTCAAGTCATAAGCAAAGGCTCTTCTGTTTAACCAATAAACTCCTTTGCTTTGTCAGATCAATCTATCCAACAACTACCGGAGTAGCAGAGTTTAGATTTACAATCAATCAATATAGAATCAAACAAGAAACTATAAGGTGATGCCGATCTTACACAACTAACCAATCGAATAAATCCGATTCTAGTTGGATCCCAGTCGATCAAGGTTTGTGCACACCCAAAGATATAGAAACCAAATCAGAAATCTTCTTTGTCTACAAATGTTCTTTAATCTTCAATAAACACCTGCACAACACTACTCGAATCTCTTGTGATTAATCACGCACAGAACGGAGTCTGTTAACAATGAATTATCAAAAGACGTCTTTAGATCTACAAACAGTTCTAAAGATCCCGTCGACACCGATCTAGTTTGAGTGAATCTTATATCAAAGAAGAAAATTCTCAAGAATAAACAAACTAGGTGCAATCAAAGTTCAACAACCGTTAGTCAATCAAATCAATCGAAAACTAAAATAAACTGCAATTATCTAGTTTCCCACCAACGGTACTCGTAGAGCTTCTTGATCTCACAGAAGTCTTTAAATGAGCGGTCATAAGAGATTTCGCCTAATTAGGGTACTTTCCTCCCCGGATGGACGGCTCCACCGGAAACAAAAAAAAAGAATAAGTTTGCCTGGCTCTTAGGATAGTTTGTTCGAAGTGCAAACTTGGGTATTTATATACACCAAGGAAATTTTAAAAACCGAATATTCTCAAGATATGCAATAAATGCCCAAAATTGTTTTTCATAATTCCTAGAAATGCTTTGTCCAATATTTTCGAAATCTCACTAAAAGATAAGAGTTAATGAACATGTTCAAAGTATGTCGACATCTTTTTCTTTGTAAATCCTCTTTCATATTTACAATCTTGGAATCGATTATACCACACTTCCAAACAAGTTAGAATTGGTTCATCTGTATTTCAAGAAAACTATGTGATTGATAAAATATCAATTCACTAATCATGGGTTTACGAATCTACCAAACACAAGGATCGGTTCTACCTTAATATGGTTTCTGGAACCGGTTACATCGGTTACCAGGATCGGTTACGTCAATTACCAGGACCGGTTACCATATACTCATGGTATTACTTGTGATCGGTTACACAATTCACTAGGATCGGTTACACCAATTACTATGACCGGTTACGCCAATTACAAGTATCGATCCCATATCAAGTGATTACTTAGGACCAGTTACACTAATAAAAGTCATACCAAATCATAAGTCAGGCACTGTGACTAGTTTTACCAAGTTACATAACAAATTATGATCGGTTCCACTAACTCTCACATATTGGTAATCCAAAGATATGCAATGATAACAATACCAATAAGCCTAGCGATTTCCCTTTCGATTCATAAAACAAGTTCATGAATGTAATTCCTTTAAACAAATGTAAATATTGTTTCCTAGGATGAAATCTTCACCTTTACCCATATACATAGTCACAATAACATTCATACGATTATGTCGATGTCTTATATACGAAGTTCAAAAGATAAGCGTTATACTTCGTATTCTAATTCCTTAACACTGTGATCATGTGATCATGTCTTACTACTAGAGTATAATCATTCACAGCTTCGCAGTTATATTTTCAATATAGCACTACTTGAAAGATACGTTAATAATGAAACAGTTCAAGTCAAAATATTACTAACCTCAAGAGGAAGGATGATGTCATCGTTGTAGCTTGTTACTTCTTCACATTCTTCAAGTCTTCGAGTAATACTTGTATGTCTCATAATCCTAGTGTTTCTAGTCTAACCTATACGAAGTTATCTTTACTACATAATCAAGCGACTCTTTAAATGAATTTTGATTCACTAAAATATGACAACCAAACTTGACATACCAATGCTTGGTGGGTTCAACCGAGCTATGCTCTAACAACTTTGGAACCAAGCAAACAATATTCATTGTTAGATGAATCTTTGATATTAGAGTAACATACCAAGATATACACTCTGATTAGAATTAACCGTAACCGTAACCGAGCCATGTATAAAGACATTGTTCATGGACGGTTAGCAAAGACTAGCCGATTGAATCACACACTTAATCGTTTTCATTAACACTTTAGACTTTAAGCTTGAATCACAACCATAGGTTATAATGTGATCAATCATGTCCATACAGTGTTTTTAGAGATTTATTCAAATGCCAATTATCTCGCAAAAATATTTTTGTGCATATGAAAATATTCGACAGGGCAAGTACGTGTACTCTACCTTGCTCGTGATTGTTTTTGTCATGGTACATGTACCCTTAAAACAAAAACGAGTTCAGGAAGTCACAAAACTTTTCCGGTTTACGTGCCGGGTATCGATACTGTTAAAGCATGGCTCGGTTGAATCCACCGAGCGTTGGTATGTCAAGTTTGGTTGTCATATTTTAGTGAATCAAAACTCATGTTAAGAGTCGCTTGATTATGTACTAGAGTCAACTTCGTATAGGTTAGCTTTAAAGTATTAGGATATGAGACATTACAAGTATTGCGAAGTCTTGAAGATATGAAGAAGTAAGAAGCTACAACGACAACAATCATCCTTCCACTTGAGGTTAGTGATATTTGACTTGAACTGTTTCATTCCCTAACGTATCTTTCAAGTCGTGCATATTGAAAACAAAACTGCGAAGCATATTTGAACTCTAGATAGACATGGTATTAAGGAATACAATATGAGGTATATTGCTTAACCATTAAACTATGTAGATAAGACATCGCCATAATCATTTGAATGCTATTGTGATTATGTATGGGTATGAGGTGAGGATTTCATCCTAGGGAACAATTTTTACATGTGTTCTAAGGAAGTAAGTTCATAAACTTGTTTGTGAACCGAAAAGAAAATTGCCAGGTGTTATTGATTTTGTTATTCATTGCATATCTTATGAACAACAAATATGTGTGATTGAGTATAACCGCTCACAACTTGTTTGTTTTCTTGGCAGAACTATTCAAAAAGGCCTGACTTATGTATTGGTATGACTTTTATTAGTAAAACCGATCTTAAGTAATCATCTAAGATGGTATGATCGAGTTTGTGATTTTCTGTCTGACCAAATATGGGAAAGGGGAACCGATCCTAGTAAGAGGTGCAGTACATCACAAAGGGGAATCGATACTTGTATGGGGTGCATCAAAGTTTATAGAAGAAAGGGGAACCGATCCTATGGCCATGTGCAACACGTTTTTAGGCAAAGGGAAACCGATCCTATGGACATGTGCTACACATATAAGTTAGATACCATATATATGTGGGGAACCGATCCTAGTACCTAGTCAACCGAATTTTGGAAAGCTAGTGTGACTATGCACGGTACTCACATGGAAGGTAGAACCGAAACTTGTTTTGGTAGAACCGTTAAACCCATGATTGTGATCGAATGTTTGTTTGATCAATCACATAGTTCTTGAAAGTCAGATGAACCAATTATAAACTTGTTTGGAAGTGTGGCAAATCGGTTTCAAGGTTGTAAGTGTGAAAGAGAACTTACAAAGTAAGGATGTCGACATACTTTGAATAAGTGTTGTGAATGTTTATTTCTTTAATTGTTCAAAGATATTCCTTAATAGCTAAGGGAAGATAATCCAAGGATCGAAACATAAGTAAGTTAAGAATCTTTTAATTAAGGTTATTAATTTCATTTTGTAGGGAAATATAAGAATTAGTAATGTGCATTTACTAATTAGATTTTCCGAGAGATTGCGATCATTATTTTTGGACAGAGCATTTCCAGGAATTATGGAAACCGAATTTGTGCCTTAATGAATATCTCGAGAATATTTTCGGTTTTGGAAATTCCTTGGTGTCCAAACTTCCTTGTCTATAAATACTTGAAGTTTGCCTTTCTAGCAAACTAATCCTTCGCAACAACAAACTTCCTCTTTTGTTGTTGTTACTGGTGTAACCTAATTAGGCGAAATTTCTTACGGCCGCTCAGTTTAAAGTGTTCTTTGGGATTGAGAAGCTCTAGCGTGTACCGTTGGTGGGAAACTAGATAATTGCGGTTTTATCTTTTGTTTTCGATTGATTTGATTGACTAACGGTGGTTGAAACGATTGCACCTAGTTTGTTAATGCTTGAGAATCTTTTCTTCCGATATAAGATTCACTCCAAACTAGTTCGAGATTTTGTGAGGATCTTTAGACTGTTGTTAGTTCTAAAGATGATCTTGTGATAATCCATTGTTAACAAACTCCGTTCTGTACGTGATTGATCACAAGAGATTCAAGTGATTGTGTGCAGGTTTTTATTGAAGATTTGAAGATTTGACTTGGGTTTTATAGTCTTTGGTGTGCACAATACTTGTTTTGGTAAAAGAGGATCCAATTAATAATCGGTTTATCCTTGTGGTAGATTGGATTGATCAATTGAGTAGATCGGCATCAACACAATTCTTTGGATTAAGAATTGTTGTTGGCTTAATCTTAAATGATTACTTCGGTAATTGAACATAAGATAGATCTAAGGACCTGATGAAGGAGTTTATGTTAAAATGAACGGAAGAGCCTTTGTTTGACTCATACCACTTGGTTGAAGAGAGTTGATACTAAACAAATTTGTTGTTCCTTTACTGTTTGGAATACGAACCAAAGGAATTGTTCCAAGTACATGACTTATTTATAAGTTGGAGGCGTGGGAATACATGATCGCTGTCGTAAGCGTCAAAAATAATTTCACTTTCTTACTCACTAAATATGAATGAAGTACAAAGTAAGGAAGAGTTCGTATCCACAGAGAGGCAATTTTTGTTATGCGATTTTCAGTTTCTAAGGTAACCAAAGGGGGGATGTTTGTTGTTTTAGCGAAATACTAAAGTAAAAATCAAATAAAGCAAAGCAAATAATTGGAATAATCAATAAGGAGAAGATATTGGTCACGGGATAGTATCATTCACAAACATGTATTTTCATCAATGATTAGAATTGGTATTTTAATCTCTCATCTACTAATAGTCCTAGGATACCTTGATTGCAAGTATATCCCGCTAATTCCCTGTTTTCATCACAACCACATTAAAAGATGCATATGTGAATTCTTCCTAGAAAGCAACCTAAAGTGTAAAAGCACAATTAGATTTAACTCCCTAAAAGCAATAAGTTCTATGGAATAAGACTAATCAATGCAAACGAATGTGTAAAAGCACTAATCGTTTTAACAAAAGTTATGATTCACTTGTGACTAGTAGGATATATCACTATAAGCACTACCCACAATTATGCTACTTAGAATCAGAGATAAACAACTTTTTCGTATTGAAAACCCTAATATAGCTCTAGAGATGAATATAAATCGGATTGATTCCGGACTCAACCAAACAAACAATCAAATCATATAACACTATTAATTGTGAATCACAAACAATAAAATATTGAGACAAAACTAATTCATTGAATCATATAACATATTGAGAAATCAACTTTATCCCATAACCAATAATATTTGTTTAGCTACTCATAGCTATGGAGTTCATCATAAAAAATATTAATTGAAAAGAAGAAGATGAACAAAAGCAAACCCTAGAAGCGTAAACAAAACCGGCTCTCCAAAGTTCCAAGAAAAATATGTGCTCTAAAAGTTGTAGAAGTCTTTCCTTTAAATAGCTCTCTTGTTTCCAAAATTAGGTCTAATCTTCAAAGGTCCAAAAGATAGAAGTCCACCAATCCCATGTGTGTGCAAATACCCATGTGAAAATATACCCCAAAAGTGCTCGCCGGAAATCTGGTATTATGGCCGAAATTTACGGAGGAGTGACAGGAAAGTATCTCGGATGACAGCAAAAGTCCGCCGGTCATAGGTCAATCAATAACTCGATCGGGTCAACGAATCAGCTCAGTCCACCGAGTCAACTCAGCCAATACCGAGTCAGAGTGTGAGTCAGTCACATTCTTGGCTGATTTAGCTGATTTGTCCTGGCTCAAGACATTGCACTGGGCCTGCATTATGCTGCATAATCATTGTGCTTCAGCCACATTCTCTTCCACACATCCAGTGTTGTTCATGCCTGCAACACCCAACCCTGTAATCGCTCAATTTGAGCTTTACTCGAACTGCTCAAACCCATCAGCTCTGTTGCCATCTATGCATCCAGTCCAGCTACTGCCTTTGACAAACCAATCCCATCACCACATCAATCATCCTTGGCTACCACACTCACCCGGTTTGCACATCACTTAACTCATCTATTTGCGGCTCCATTACCACCGGCCCGGTTCTCCACCATTCTACACATAACTACGCCATCTAACATTCAAGAGCCCCGAGTTATCACAAATACCGCAACCAAATAACTTTCCACCTGCAATTGCTTACAGCTGCATAGGCCACCAGAACCCATTAGCTCACTCTGCATTTCACCTCTTTGTTGATTTCTGGTCTGCATATACCGGCACCATCAAACTCAGCCATTGACACACACTGCACCTGTTGCAATTCCAACTCTAATAACTCAATCACACTGTCACTGTATCAATACATAGCAACTCTCAATCCTCCATCCAGAACCACAATTCCATGGCATCACCTGTAGCTACACCACCAGTTCCCATATCAGCTCACATCCATGACTTTGCAGTTAAATAACCATTTCAGTTTTCTCCAATCAACTTGTTCTCCCTTGTAAGATTCACAGCAACATAGCCTGACTGAATGAGTACCAACACAACATCAATTCGAAATCAATCACCCGCCATTGCCTCCAGCCCATGACAATCACCAAAACCATTTTCAACTACGTTTACCATCACGGCTCACATCATCGCTTGCCTCCTCTCCGCCTAGCCATTGTAAAAGCACCAATGCCATCTTATGCAAACATTTGCAACATCATTCTTTTCGATTCCACACAACCAATCAATTACAATTGCAGCACCAGAAGTCAATCATTCTGATCTGCTCAACCATCTTTCTCAGCATTCTGCCATTCTATCATCTCAGGCCAACCAATAGTACAGCCTCAGTTCATCTGAGCTACAATTGCATTTGCAATCCTTGCTTCCCTGCCAAACTCTACCATTCCAGCGAACTGCAAATCAACCAACCTCCAATTGGAGCAGCTGCAATTGCATTTGCATCATTGCACAAGGACTCACAACATCATCTCTGGCAGATAACATGCCCTTCACCATCAACCAACACTGCTACTGCCACCTGCAATTGCACCAGTACCTGCACCTGGTCATTCCAAATACCATTCAACACCACCAGCCGCAATTTCACCCATATTTGCAACATTCCAAGCATCAATTCCATTTAAGTTCACTTGTTCGCAGAAAATCCTAGGCATACATCTATATCAGTCCATTCACCAGGACCTCACATCATACTTGAGCACCATCACCTGCTCATTCATCCAATTAAACTTCAGTTCCACAATCACTTCTTACACAGTCTCAGATTAACAGCAGCAGCAGGGTCGAATTCATCCTATAGCTCCAACAGACTGAAACCACCTCAATTCCCATCTCAAATTCTCGCTCAAAATCAACATCACAGTTGCAAAAAGTAAACCCGAATCGAGTTCAACCTTGATCTTCATTCATCTGATTTCCTGGATTTCAATCTCAAGATTTCACATCTCAAACCCTAGAATTAATCCTCTTCTCTTTTTCACCATGAATCAGCAACAAATACCCATGGATGCTCGAACCTATACTCTCGAATCTCTTCTAAATTGCTTGAAACATAAATTCCGCACAAACCCATTTGTAGTACCACAATCAAAGTGAGAAACCATCTTCTTTCTCCCTTTCTCCGAATCAACAAGAATCGCTCCAATTCCCATTGATGGCTCTCGGATCCAATTCCTTTCTCATCCTCCAACCTAGATTCAAGCATCATCACTTCCACAAGATCTCGATTCCTCCCTTTCTCGATTCTCGCTTCTCTATATCTATCGGTTTGATGGGTGAGAAATTTGTTGTTTAATTTCTCAAATCTTTTCGGGTGAATGAAATGAATGATAGGAAGAGAGTCTCGATCTAGGGTTGTAATAATTGGATTGACCAACCCCTAGTCCCGATAAGGGCCATCCTTGTTGCGCCCCTTAACCTTCGGTCGGTTCCCAATAGCATGTGAAATGACAATTACGCCTTTTTGACTCAATTTGAATGATTTCCAATTCTTTTCCTCCGTGCGACTCCAGAGTACCTAATAACTCAAAAACACGCGTAAAGTACATAATTCACAAGAAAAATAGCAAAGAAAGCGTAACTACTAGATAGTAAATTAGGTGTTTTAGACACCTATCAATACATACGGAACTAGGTGAACTATAGGTTAGTTGCTTGGTCTCAACTATACGAAGTTAGGTGTAATTTTGTGTAGCGGCTTAATCCCGAGAGTATTCAGTCTGGACAAGGTCCCGGGTTTTTACGCATTTGCGGTTTCCTCATTAACAAAATCTTGCTGTGTCATTTACTTTATATTTCCGCATTATAATTGTTTTATTATAATTAAACTAAATTACACAAACGTTAATTCCTATTTACTTGATAAGCAATCCTATCGTGTTTGGTTAAGTCTGAACCTTTGTATCAAGTAAACATACTTCGTTGTTATATTGTCTCGATCTCGTATCCATAGAAGATCACACGAAGTGTGAACCGATTAGTTGTATTGTCTCGACTCAGTCCATAGACAATCACTTTTGGAGAAAGGACTTATAGGTAGGAAAAGTTTTAGCTTGAGGTATATTTGGGTACCCTCGCCTTTTCAGATAGCACCCCCCTTTCAAAACCAACAGTTCCTTTACAGTATGCATACTAGCTATGCGTACCATTCTTAGTTCACGAGCAACAGACTTTTATGATATGGATACTGGGTATGTGTACCAAAAAATCTCTGCCGAACTATAGCTACTCCGGTACGTGTACAGAGTACATGTACCGGTTCCGGACCTATAACCGTTTTCCCAGTATGTGAAACTGGTATGCGTACTGTCATGTATCCATATTTACAGTAGTTCTGTATTTCTCTCTATATTAATTCGATAACATTAATGACACATATCACTGTTCCTGGCTATTTTTCAATGATAATCTTGAATCACAATTTACATTATGAACAATAAATTGTTCTTAATCGAAATTCATCAAAAATGAACAAATGTTCATTAAGCTTACTCATATATATTTCTAGAACGAATTACCTAGATAAACTTGACTCAAAATTCTTAATATGCTTTCAATAGTCTAATTTGTGACGCGACAGCGTCTCATAGATATAAGGATGAATATAACTTGAGAAATAGGTGGTTCAGTCTTCCCTAACCTTTTGTTGAAGAAGTTTTCTAAAAAAACTTCGGTTAATTTGCGCCTTTAAACGGTAGAACGCAATGATGTCCGAGACTCGAATAATTGGAAACTAGAAATTAAGACATAGTTTTGATCAAATAAATTTGACAAAAATCTTGATATATCAACACTTGTGAGTTTGACCGAGCAATGCTCTAATAAAGTACAACAAACCTAACGAATCGGGAATACTTACACTCGGTTAGCTGGAAATCTTGGATTATTAACCACCTCTCAAGAACAATCCAAACAAATCATAGAAGAGTTTAGATATATATGTTGAGAAATCAAGAAGTCTGAGACGAAAAGAACTTTGTGATTTATATTTATCTCGTTCCCGATCCGAAATTACTAAAAGCTCAAAGATCAATAAGAATAACATCCAGGATACACGAACTATTAAGTAAAATATAGTCTAACCAAGCTTCACGAATCACTAAGTGAAGTCTTCAAAGTCATACCTAATTATGTTTCACAAAGGAAATCTAGGTTATAGATAACGACTCTCTATTTATAGATTTTCAAGGCATATATTCAAGATAGGGTTGCCTGGAATTCAAGGAAACACTTTCTCAGTTTTGATGAAATTCTGATTAGGAGTTCATGTAAGCATGTGATATGTCTGCCTTGAAATTGAGCATAAGAATATGCACTACAGTTCAGGGTTTTGGAACCGTGCACAATTAATGATGGTTCATGTTGGCAAGTATACCTTTTAAACTTACAAACATAAGTGATGTTCAATAACACTCAAGACTTAAACCATGATCCGCAATCTCAAGAGATTTTGTAAAAAAAGTTGTCTAGAAGTGTTTATGAGAGTTGTAGCAAAGCCAAACATGCTTGTAAAAAAAGTTCATGAGCTTCTACTTGAATCAGAACTGGGTAGGTATGCATACATATGGACATTTCACGAATTCAGGCTCCAGGGTACACCTATCGGGTATGTGTACCTTATCTAGTTCGTGAACTCATATCCCAAGGGTGCGTGATAAGCACGTAAATGCTACATTTTATACCCATATTTATATTATCTAGGACTAGATATTTTGAATAATAATATTATTTTAGTGCTTTTGTAGAAAGTACAAACGAATTCAGTCATCCCGGAAAATAAACGGTTAAATGGGAAGTTATATAATTATTTGTGTTATAAAGACACGGTGAACGAACCTAATTTACCATGGCCAGCAAGTTAACCATTTTATTTCTTAGCACCACTCAAGGCAAGCAGACATAATATAAAGACAGATAGCTCTTTCTGATGAGCAGGTGAATCCCATTGTGGAATAAGTGGGCCAAATACCACTTTGGTGATCTTATGTGTAAACATGATTTGGAGTGGGTTTACAAAGTGGGATGTGGTCACGTGGCCTTCTCTTTAAAGCAACATGTGGTACTTTGTTAAATAAAGAGAATTCTCATTCTTATTCTACTGGTGTTCTCATTTAACGGAAGAAATGGAATTGATGGCTGATTTTGTATGGCGCTGTGTAATCGAATGCAACGAGTGGGGATGATGTGGGTTCGGCACCGAAATGATTTTGTTCAGTGTGGTATTGCCGGTTATGTCTTGGAGTTTGCCGTGGTGGCTGTGCGACTGGAGTCGAATAAAATGGACTTGGAAGGAGTGGCGGTGTTGAATTTGCGTCTTATAACAACAACATCAATGAGGACGTATTCTGACTGCCGCTCTCGTTGTTAATTCTCGAACTGACTAAATAAGATGGTGTTAATGATAGCCATGAATCATGTGGGTATGCATGAAGGTTTAGAAGAAGTTTTTGAGTTCAAGGTCGACCACAGAATCGGGTGATACAAGTAATATTGTCTTCGGGTTGAGATTGAAGCCAATCTGTGGCTTCGAGTTTCCGTTAATGAACGAGGGAATAAGTTGAGTATTGTTGTGGTGTTGTTAAAAGGTCTTGATGGTGGAAACAGTCGGTGGTGACTAGAAGGCCGGAGTTGGGAGACGATTCTATGGCTAGATGGGTTTAATTGAAGTTCTCGAGGCTTCGATTGTGATCAATAGGATATTGCAGGAAACATTGGTTGTTGTTTGAACCGGCCAATTAACATGAATGAAGGAGAAGAAAGATGGCTATGTGGTGGATTTGCTTGCGTTTAGGAAGGAACAGATTTGGGTTGGCTTGATTATTTTGAGGAAGTCACTGGTAATGACATGAAAGAAGTAACGGCGGCAGCAGGTTCAATATTGGCATGAACTGAAATTTGGGGTTTTTGTGATGTCACGGATGAATTGACGGAAAGTTTCCATATGGCGGCAACCCTAATTTGCAATTGGAGTTGGAGCTGTTGTCGAGATTTGTATGGACATAGAATGGTGGTTGTGTTCAATCGATGTTATGTGTTGTGGATGATGGCATGAGAAGACATAAGAGTAGAGTGGGTGCTATTGAGAAGACCTAGTTGTGCAATCAGTCTTGTGGGCCTGATTTGTGAAAGAGTTCGGACCGAGAAGTGGAGTAACTAATGGATGGGCCTGGACTGGGCTTTGGTGTTGCTGGTGTCGGTCCAGAGGAGAACTAGAATGTTATATTTCAACCTAGAGAGACTCTGAAGAGGAGAGGCCGGCTGAAATTCATCTTTCGGAGAGTTGCGGCTACAGGCCAAAACCAGAGAAGAGAAGGAGGCGCGGTGAAGTCCTCATACGGGAAGGAGAACGACCGGTTCCATCGTGGTGGCGATTTTGATCGGTTTATATTTCTCATCTCTTAGTCATTTGTTTTTGCGTGGGTTTTAAGAAACCCATAGCAATGTTCTAATTTCTTCGTAACTAGGGTTTTATGTTTGAAACTACTTTGGGTATTAGGCTATTTTGATTGATTATATAGCAATAGACCATTATGATTTAAATAAATTGATCTTCGAATATTGTTTATTGGTTTATTGAAAAATGAGTTGTTGCTCCACCGGTTTAGTAATAACCTTTGTGCGTAATTGGATAATTTTACAAATAGTTTTGGTCTCGTTATTTGATAGTTCATGCTTGGGTTGAATCCTTTGATGGGTTATACTTAGAAGAGGGATACAATTTGTGAATCGATAATTTAGTTTCAGTATAACTTTCTCGCTAACACAATTTGATGGTGCTTGTTTGGGGTTCGATCTTTTGATGTGTCATGCTTAGGGTGTCCCAGTGATATTTGCGACTCAAATACATATAATAGGTGGTGCCGATAGAACGAAGAATAAACATATATTGGCAATCATGTTTCATCTCAGTAATTGAACATAAATAGTAATGGATATCATGAAACCCGGGTTACCGACTTTTCCTTTGGATTCATTTTATTAGTTTACTTTAATTTTATTATTCATTTTAAATTACAAAAATCCAAAAACATGTTTATTTGTTAGTCCATTAGAGATATTGATTACGTATTTCGACCGCTCCCTGTGGGTTCGACCCGTACTTGCCTCTGTCTACTAGTTGGACACCGTGCGATTGCGGTTATTATAAATAGGCAATCCCGAAAGCCTATCAATTTTTGGCGCCGCTGCCGGGGAGCGGTTGTGGAATATTGTGATCAGTATTGCCGATTTTGTAAATAGTTAGGTTTTTATTTCATTAATTTTTATTGTTTTGTATAGTCTTTTTGTTTTTATTTTTAAGATTTCTTTTTCCTTTTGACTCTTTGTGTGATTTAGTATTTCTTTTCAGGTGCCTTTTCGAGAATCATGAATTGTTTGCACCAGATATCTGAGATGACGCTTGGTGAATACAAGTATGGGCCACGGTATAAGGAAGTTCTTGCTTATAATCGTCTCATGTATGGAACTTGGAATCCACGTCATTTCTATATGGGTGGCTATTGGTGTGTATCGATCCCAAAGTACTTTGAGGATGATGAGAACTTGACACTACTAATAATTTTAGGAATAATGATACGGGTTATAACATCGAATCTAGTGTATCTTATCCAACTCATGATCATCTTATTGATTATTTGCCTATTCAAAAGGACGAGAGTTGTATTAGAGACACTGTTTATTCAGATAATGATGATTTAGAAGAATCTGTATATATATAGAAGTTACTATTGTTGAGTCTAACGACTTAGAGACAGTAGACGTTCATAATGAGATACCTTCTAGTCTTTCAAATAGTGAGATTCCTACGAGTCATGTAGTTACTGATAATAATGAGTCAATTGTTCAGGATACTTCTGTTCCATTGAGCCCATCTTTCGTTGAACCATTTTGCGATTCTATGAATGCTTATGTGGATGTTGAACATATTGATACTGGTCAGATAACTTGTATAGATGATTTCGAACCTTTATCTGTTTGTTTAGCCCACTTTGCTGATTCCAATGACCCGATGCTTATTGATATTGTCAATGCATTGTGCCCTTCAATGGTTAATAATCAATGTAGCTCAACAACGGAAGTTATTTCCACGGACTTAGAACCCGGATTTAGGAGTTGCGATTTTTATGAACTTGAACCCTTTGAATGTATATTTAGGTCATTGTGTTGAGTTTGATGATACTTTGGCTTTTGACAATGTCAATTCATTACTTCCTCTTATTCCTAGTGAAGTTATTTCAGCTGATCTTGAACCTGATTTAAAGTATGTTTCCCAAATAGAAAGTAATATAGATTCTCTGTTTGTTGTCCTTTTGAATGATTTATTTATCTCGATTAAGGATTGTTTTCTTTTGGGGATAGACTTACACTTCTTTTTGGAGTTTTATAGTGTTTGCAGGTTCATATTCGCAGCTGACCTGATTTGTTGGAGTGATCCCCAACTTTTCAGACTTTATATATATTCCTTGCAGTTTATTTTGGTGTATCATTATCTGGTTTGAAATTACGTGATATGGCAAGCAGGGAAACAAATACCTTTCGCTTCATGGGAGTCAACCCATCAGATTTGTTCCCTTTTCTCTATCATTTATTTTTATTTTTATTTTTTTCGCATATTGCATTTTTCCCATCTTAATTTCTACGTTGGATGACTCAATTACATTGAGGACAATGTAATCTTTAAGTGTAGGGGAGTGGCACTTTCGTTATGATCTGAAAAAATTAAAAAAAAAATAAAATTAAAATTAAAATTATTATTGCATATTATGATCAGCTATGTAGCGGGTCTCTAAAAAAAAAGATGATCACTTGTGTAGCGGGTCTTAAAAAAAATAAAAAATAAAAAAACTTTGCATGATGTGATCAGTTGATTAGCGGGTCTTTCTGTCTAGCTGTTTAGCAGACAAAACAAAAAAAACAAAAAATTAGTTGTTTAGCGGGTCTTTCTCTGTCATTTTAGCGGACATATTTCTATCCACTGTTTAGTGGATTCGTATAGCTATTTAGCAGACATTTCTATCCACTGTTTAGTGGATCCCTCTAGCTGTTTAGCAGACGATATGTCTCGCTGTTTAGCAGACATCTCTCCATATCCAGATGTTTAGCGGATAATTTCTTTGTTTTGCTCGAGGGCTAGAAAAATATAAGTGTGGGGGTGTTGATAAGCACGTAAATGCTACATTTTATACCCATATTTATATTAGTTAGGACTCGATATTTTGACTAATAATATTATTTTAGTGCTTTTGTAGAAAGTACAAAACGAATTGATCATCGGAAAATAAACGGTTAAATGGGAAGTTATATAATCATTTGCGTTGCATCACCGGGAACGAACCTAATTTACCATGACCGACAAGTTAACAATTTTATTTCTTAGCACCACTCAAGGCAAGCGGACATAATATAGAAACATATAGCTCTTTTCGATGAGCAGGTGAATCCACTGAAGGCGTTGGAATAAGTGGGCCAAATACCACTTTGGTGATTTTATGTGTACACACGATTTGGAGTGGGTTTACAAAGTGGGATGTGGTCACGTGGCCTTCGCTTTAAAGCAGCATGTGGTACTTTGTAAAAGAAAGATAATTCTCATTCTTATTCTACTGGTGTTCTCATTTAACGGAAGAAATGGAATTGATGGCTGATTTTGTATGGCGATGTGTAATCGAATGCAACGAGTGGGGTGATGTGGGTTCGGCTCGAAATGATTTTGTTCGGGTGGTATTGCGGTGATGTCTTGGAGTTTGCCGTGGTGGGCATGATCGACTACGGAGTCGAATGGAATGGACTTGGAAGGAGCTAGCGGTATTGAATTTGCGTCTTATAACAGCAACATCAATGAGGACGTATTCCGACTGCCGCTCTCGTTGTTAATTCTTAGACAACTAAAGAAGATGGTGTTAATGATAGCCATAAATCATGTGGGTATTCATGAAGGTTTAGAAGAAGTTTTTGAGTTCAAGGTCGACACAGAACTGGTAATACAAGTAATATTGTCTTCGGGTCGAGATTGAAGCCAATTTGTGGCTTGGGTTTCTGTTAATGAAGCAGGGAACAAGTTGAGTATTGTTGTGGTGTTGTTAAAAGGTCTTGATGGTGGAAACAGTCGGTGGTGACTAGAAGGCCGGAGTTGGGAGACGATTCTATGGCTGGATGGGTTTAATTGAAGTTCTTGAGGCTTCGATTGTGATCAATGGGATATTGCAGGAAACATTGGTTGTTGTTTGAATCGGCCTGTTAACATGAATGAAGGAGTAGAAAGATGGCTATGTGGTGGATTTGCTTGCAGTTTAGGAAGGAACAGACTAGGTTGGCTTGATTATTTTGAGGCAGCTTCTGGTAATGACATGAAAGAAGTAACGGCAGCAGCAGGGTTCAATATTGGCATGAACTGAAATTTGGGGTTTGTTGTGATGCTGCGGATGAATCGACTGAAGTTTCCATATGGAAGCAGTCCTAATTTGCAATTGGAGGTTGAGCTGTTGTCGAGATTTGTATGGACAAAGAATGGTGTTTGTGTTCAATCGATGTTGTGTGGTATGGATGAAGGCATGAGAAGACATAAGGGTAGAGCGGGTGCTATTGAGAAGACGGTTGTAGCGGCAGATCTTTGTGGCCGGACCGTGAAAGAGTTCGGCCCGAGAAGCTGGAGTTACTAATGGATGGGCCTGGACTGGGCTTTGGTGTTGCTGGTGTCGGTCCAGAGGATAACTAGAATGCTATATTTCAACCTAGAGAGACTCTGAAGAGGAGAGGCCGGCTGGAATTCATCTTTTGTAGAGTTGCGGCTACATGCCAAAACTAGAGAAGAGAAGGAGGCGCGGCTGGAAGTCCTCATACGGAAGGGGAGAACGACTGGTTCCACCGTGGTGATGGCGATTTTGATCTATTTATCTTTCTCATCTCTTAGTCATTTGTTTTGCGTGGGTTTGAAGAAACCCATAGCCATGTTCTAATTTCTTCGTAACTAGGGTTTTATGTTTGAAACTACTTTGGGTATTAGGATATTTTGATTGATTATATAGCAATAGACCATTATGATTTGAATAAATTGATCTTCGAATATTGTTTATTGGTTTATTGAAAAGTGAGTTGTTGCTCCACCGGTTTAGTAATAACCTTTGTGCGTAATTAGATAATTTTACAAATAGTTTTGGTCTCGTTATTTGATAGTTCATGCTTGGGTTGAATCCTTTGATGGGTCATACGTAGAAGAGCCGGATACAATTTGTGAATCGATAATTTAGTTTCGTATAACTTTCTCGCTAACACAATTTGATGGTGCTTGCTTGGGTTCAGTCTTTTGATGTGTCATGCTTAGGGTGTCGGTGATATTTGCGACTCTAATATATATAATATGTGGTGTCGATAGAACGAAGAATAAACATATATTGGCAATCATGTTTCATCTCAGTAATTGAACAAAAATAGTAGCGGATATCATGAAACCCTGGCTACCGACTTTTCCTTTGGATTCATTTTATTAGTTTACTTTAATTTTATTATTCAGGCGTGTATCGATCCCAGTACTTTGAGGATGATGAGAACTTGACACTACTAATGATTTTTGGAATAATGATACCGTTATAACATCTGAATCTAGTGTATCTTATCCAAATCATGATCATCTTATTGATTATTTGCATATTCAAAAGGACGAGAGTTGTATTAGAGACACTGTTTATTCAGATAATGATGATTCTGAAGAGTCTGTATATATAGAAGATACTATTGTTGAGTCTAACGACTTAGAGATAGTAGACGTTCATAATGAGATACCTTCTAGTCATTCAAATAGTGAGATTCCTACGAGTCATGTAGTTACTGATAATAATGAGTCAATTGTTCAGGATACTTCTGTTCCATTGAGCCCATCTTTCGTTGAACCATTTTGCGATTCTATGAATGCTTATGTGGATGTTGAACATATTGATACGGGTCGGATAACTTGTACAGATGATTACTTAACCTTTATCTCTGTTTGTTTAGCCCACTTTTGTGATTCCAATGACCCGATCTTATTGATATTGTCAATGCATTGTGCCCTTCAATGGTTAATAATCAATGTAGCTCAACAACGAAAGTTATTTCCGCGGACTTAGAACCAGATTTAGGAGTTTCTTGATTTTTATGAACTTGAACCACCGAATGTATATTTAGGTCATTGTGTTGAGTTTGATGATACTTTGCCTTTTGACAATGTCCATTCATTACTTCCTCTTATTCCTAGTGAAGATATCGTGTCGACGGAAGTTATTTTTGATCTTGAACACGATTTAAAGTATGTTTCCCAAATAGAAAGTAATATAGCTTCTCTGTTTGTTGTCCATTTGAGTGATTTATTTATCTCGATTAAGGATTTCATTTTCTTTTGGGGATAGACTTACACTTCTTTTGAGTTTTATAGTGTTTGCGAGGTTCATATTCGTAGTTGACTCCGATTTGTTGGAGTGATCCCCAACTTTTCGGACTTTATATATATGCCTTAGTTTATTTTTGTGTATCATCACCTGGTTTGAAATTACGTGATAGTGCAAGCAGGGAAACAAATACCTTTCGCTTCATGGGAGTCAACCCATCAGATTTGTTCCCTTTTCTTTATCATTTTTTTTTCTTCGCATATTGCATTTTTTCCCCATCTTAATTTCTACACTGGATGACTCAATTACATTGAGGACAATGTAATCTTTAAGTGTGGGGGAGTGGCACTTTCGTTATGATTTGAAAAAAGAAATTAAAAAATTATTATTGCATATTATGATCAGCTGTGTAGCGGGTCTCTAAAAAAAAAGATGATCAGTTGTGTAGCGGGTCTTAAAAAAAATAAAAAATAAAAAAACTTTGCATGATATGATCAGCTGTTTAGCGGGTCTTTCTGTCTAGCTGTTTAGCTGACAAAACAAAAAAAAACATGATGTGATCAGCTGTTTAGCGGGTCTTTCTGTCTAGCTGTTTAGCAAACATCTCTATCTACTGTTTAGTGGATTCGTGATAGACGCATTTATGTGTCTATTTTGTTCTCAATTATGTGTATTGTTAGAGCTCGATTTTGTACTTATTTTGGTATTTTATGGTTTTGTAGGTGTTTATGGAGAAATAAGCTTGTGCGGGAAAATTGCCTCGAAAAGTGGTACTTGCGCTCGTGGGTGAAAATTACTATCCAGACTCTCAATTTGGATAAGGGGCACCTCAATTACTAAGGGACACCCACTTGCTATTTACACCCAGGACACCCCAAGTGCTATTTGCACCCCAACTCAGGATAGGGGCATTTATCTTCATCGTTTAAAGATTGGAAAAAGGGCGGGAAAATGAATATCATTTATGCGTAACTTTTGGAGATTTTCTGGACGAGTTTTACCCGGACTTTCTCATGGATCTCAAGTGGTTTGGGCTTGTTTGGATTAGACAGCGACTATAGGAGGTTTGGTTTCAAAGAGAAACACCTGGTTTAATCATTTTATTCTCGGAATATTTTTCCCGAGTTATTTATGGGATTTTCGTGGATTTGAACAAGCAATAGTCTCCGTGATTTGGGTCTATCAAGTATTTAGAGAAAGTAGATGCAGGGACGCGTAAAAAGAGAGAAGAAAAGGAATGGTTTTTTGTTTTTTGGTAACTACATAAGAGAGGAAAAACAGGGGAATTGGTTGGGAAGTTACGTGAAAAGAATAGGAAATATCACTCTCTGTTGATTTTGTGCTATCCTTTAGAGATTCTGGGACGTCGGATTGGACTAAAAGACTCGTATAGAAAGCTTGAAGAGGATTATTCGCAACGTGGCAGCAAAGAAAATAGGAGGATTTACTCGAGATATTCTACGACCTGTGGGCTATATAAGGGTTGGTTCGAGTCACAGGAGGGGATACGTTCACTTTGGGGAAGTTTAGGAGCAATACAGAGAGAAAACAATCAATTTGCAGAGAACACATGCGAGAGGTAGAAGAAACACGTAACGGCAAGAAGAGACATCATGCAGATTAGTGGCCTTTTCTTTCAAATTCAATCAATTTGTCACAACTTCAGTAACAATTAATTCCGATTCGCAACACTTCGTGTTAGGGTTCTTTGTAATTGATGGTTCCTCAGTAACAATTATAATCAAGTTACAAACATTTGTTTAATACCTTTTCTTATTTTTAATCAACTTTTGAGCAACAAACATGTATTTTGAGCAAGTGGTTAATATGAGGAGCTAAACTCCATTGCTGAGGCGATAGAGGAAGCTATTTTTCCAACAAAAAATGGTATATTCTATTTTATCTATTTATTTGCAATTATTATATGATTATTTGCCTTGTTTGAAAATTGTTTGAATGATTGTTAAGCAATTGTTATTTCTTTTGATAGAGCATACTTGGACCTAGGTTTTTGATGCTCTATGCTTCGGATTTACACTTGTTATTTTGAGAATCTACTTGTTGCAATAGTTTAGAATCAAATTGAACGAGAAAATTGCATTAATATAAATATTGGATTAAATCACTTTGAACTTGGAAGATAGTGGAATCTTAGCCTCAATGTTCTTTTATTATTGATATCATCCTTGATTGAGTTTGCTATAATTATTAGTGATTTTTCTATCTTAGTTTTAGAATTTAAGTATAAAGTTATCCTTCACAAGTTCGAGAATCGAATCACTTTATTTACCACTATCACAACCACACCAATTCGTCTAGCTATTTAGCAGACATTTCTATCCACTGTTTAGTGGATCCGTCTAGCTGTTTAGCAGATGATCTGTCTCGTTGTTTAGCAGACATCTCTCCATATCCAGCTGTTTAGCGGATAATTTCTTTGTTTTGCTCGAGGACTAGCAAAATATAAGTGTGGGGGTGTTGATAAGCACGTAAATGCTACATTTTATACCCATATTTATATTAGCTAGGACTCGATAATTTGACTAATAATATTATTTTAGTGCTTTTGTAGAAAGTACAAATAAATTTCGATCATCCCGGAAAATAAACGGTTAAATGGGAAGTTATATAATCATTTGCGTTGCGGCACCGATGAACGAACCTAATTTACCATGGCCAGCAAGTTAAACCATTTTATTTCTTAGCACCACTCAAGGCAAGCATGCATAATATAGAAACATATAGCTCTTTCTGATGAGCAGGTGAATCCCACTGAAGGCGTTGGAATAAGTGGGCCAAATACCACTTTGGAGATCTTATGTGTAAACACGATTTGGAGTGGGTTTAAAAAGTGGGATGTGGTCACGTGGCCTTCGCTTTAAAGCAGCATGTGGTACTTTGTTAAAGAAAGAGAATTCTCATTCTTAATCTAACTGGTGTTCTCATTTAACGGAAGAAATGGAATTGATGGTACATTTTGTATGGCTTATTTGTGTAATTGAATGCAATGAGTGGGGCTGATGTGGGTTTGGCTTTGAAATGATTTTGTTCGAGGGTGGTATTAGGTGATGTCTTGGAGTTTGTCGTAGTGGCTGCATCTTTGACTACGGAGTCAAATGGAATGGACTTGAAAGGAGTCGGCGGTGTTGAATTTGCGTCTTATAACAACAACATCAATGAGGACGTATTCCATTGCCGCTCTCGTTGTTAATTCTCATACTGACTAAAGAAGATGGTGTTAATGATAGCCATGAATCATGTGGGTATGCATGCAGGTTTAGAAGAAGTTTTTGAGTTCAAGGTCGACACAAAACTGGTGATACAAGTAATATTATCTTCGGGTCGAGATTGAATCCAATCTGTGGCATGGGGTTCCGTTAATGAAGCAGGGAACAAGTTGAGTATTCTTTGTGGTGTTGTTAAAAGGTCTTAATGGTGGAAACTTGATCGGTGGTGACTAGAAGGCCGGAGTTGGGAGACGATTCTATGGCTGGATGGGTTTAATTGAAGTTCTCGAGGCTTCGATTGTGATCAATGGGATATTGCAGGAAACATTGGTTGTTGTTTGAATCGGCCAGTTAACATAAATGAAGGAGAAGAAAGATGGCCATGTGGTGGATTTGCTTGCAGTTTAGGAGGGAACGGACTAGGTTGGCTTGATTATTTTGAGGCAGCTGCTGGTAATGACATGAAAGAAGTAACGACAACAGCAGGGTTCAATATTGGTATGAACTGAAATTTGGGGTTCTTGTGATGCCGCTGCGGACGGATGAATCGACGGAAGTTTCCATATGTCGGCCGACCTAATTTGCAATTGGAGTTGGAGTTGTTGTTTAGATTTTTATGGATGAGATAATGGTGGTTTGTGTTCAATCGATGTTGTGTGTTGTGGATGAAGGCTTGAGAAGACATAAGAGTAGAAGCGGGTGCTAATGAGAAGACGAGATTGTGCGATCGGTGTTGTGGCGGTTTGCGGAAAAGAGTTCGGACCAGAAAGTGAGTTACTAATGGATGGGCACAGGACTGGGCTTTGGTGTTGCTGGTGTCGGTCCAAAGGAGAACTAGAATGATATATTTCAACCTAGAGAGACTCTGAAGAGGAGGGGCCGGCTGGAATTCATCTTTTGAAGAGTTGCAACTACAGGCCAAAACCAGAGAAGAGAAGGAGGCGCGACTGGAAGTCCTCATACGGAAGGGGAGAACGACTGGTTCCATCGTGGTGACGGCGATTTTGATCGGTTTATCTTTCTCATCTCTTAGTCATTTGTTTTGCGTGGGTTTTAAGAAAACCCATAGCCATGTTTTAGTTTCTTCAGTAACTAGGGTTTTATGTTTGAAAGTACTTTGGGTATTAGGCTATTTTGATTGATTATATAGCAATAGACCATTATGATTTAAATAAATTGATCTTCGAATATTGTTTATTAGTTTATTGAAAATGAGTTGTTGCTCCACCGGTTTAGTAATAACCTTTGTGCGTAATTGGATAATTTTACAAATAGTTTTGGTCTCGTTATTTGATAGTTCATGCTTGGGTTGAATCCTTTGATGGGTTATACTTAGAAGAGCCGGATACAATTTGTGAATCGATAATTTAGTTTCGTATAACTTTCTCGCCAACACAATTTGATGGTGCTTGCTGGGGTTCAGTCTTTTGATGTGCCATGCTTAGGGTGTCCCAGTGATATTTGCGACTCTAATACATATAATAGGTGGTGCCGATAGAACGAAGAATAAACATATATTGGCAATCATGTTTCATCTCAGTAATTGAACATAAATAGTAGTGGATATCATGAAACCCTGGTTACCGACTTTTCCTTTGGATTCATTTTATTAGTTTACTTTAATTTTATTATTCATTTTCAATTACAAAAATCCAAAAAAATCTTTATTTGTTAGTCCATTAGAGATATTGATTACGTATTTCGACCGCTCCCTGTGGGTTCGACCCGTACTTGACTCTGTCTACTAGTTGGACACTGTGCGATTGCGATTATTATAAATAGGCAATCCCGAAAGCCTATCAGTGCGCGTACCTCCCATTTATTCCCGAACTCAAATCAACAGGGGTACGTATACCTGTCCTGTTCATGGATTTCAGATGGTCTGAAAACTCTCATTAAAAGATCCGAAACATTCTCAATAAGTTAATAACCATAGGTAATAAATATCACTGCCTGGGGACTTTCCAAATGATCAACTTGAAACAAAAATAACTCATGAACAATAGATTGTTCTTAACCAAGATTGTTAAGGATCTAAGAACATCCATTGCTCGAATCATCTATAAATTTTTCAAGACAAGCTTGACTCGAAATTTATTCTTTACAATATTAAATCTACTAAAATCATACGACATAGTCTCATAAGATAGAAACGGTAAATGTCGTGATTAAATAGGATGGTTCAGTCTTCACATACCTCTTTGTTGATGAAGTCCTCGCAAATGTATTCGTCTTCGTTTGTTCTTCAGTCTTCAATCTTCGAGGGTTATTCAGTGATTTCTAATACTCAACTACCATACTTTGATCCTAGTTCGAGATTTGACTTTAGTAGACTAGACATCAAGATATAGGTTTGTGCATCTAACATTGACAAATAAGCTTGAGATAACAAAACTTGCAAGATCGACTGAACAGTGCTCTAACAAAAAGAGATTATACAAGTAGCAATGGAGAGAGGGAGATAATGAGTAAGCTCAAAGTGATAGACGTTTTAGATTTCGGGCTCCAGATCATCTGTTTGGATACACATCCAAAAGTAGATTTTCGCCTTCTAGAAGCCCATAAAAAATAAGTTAGCTGGGGCACAAAATTTCAGAACGACTTTGTTTATGGGTGAAAATCGTTTCTGCCGATTTCAGTAAATTCGGTGGGTGAGTGAGAAACTGGTTTAAACCCTAAACAAATGTCTTGCACGTGAGCACTTTATAGATTCGAGAGATCAACTGCACAAGTCCGGCCCTAAACCAAGAAATGGTGTTCAGACTTGCTTCGGTCACAAAGTGAAGGAGAAGGGTTGATTTGGGGAGGGAAGCAAAGAAAGGTGTTGAGACCGAGAATAGTTACGGGAGAGTAGTGTCTCAACTTATATCGAAAAGTGAAAGCTTAGGAAGCTTGCAAGAGATGAAAGCTTTTGGAGAGCTTGCAAAGTTGCCTTTCTGAGAGTGTAGTTTTTTTCTCCTGACCGAGACTTGTTGTCTGGTGGAAATAGGTAAGACCTATTTATACAAGTCGAGATTGAAACGTACCCTGGCCTCATGAAGGAAGAGAGTAAAGGGTGAAATAATGGGAGGAGGTGGTAACCGCATGGTGTTAATGGGTGAAAACGTTTTCACCATTATTTCCTCATTTATTTGATTGCTTTATTCCTTTTCACGCTTTCTTAATGTGACCGTAGTGTACGCCGTAAGTCAGTGACCGCCAAACCAAAACCCTGGAAAACATCCCCGGTTTGTGTTGATATCTCGTTGGTTGCACCTTGAGTGCAAGTGGCGCCTGCTAGTGGCGCGTGTGGCATGTGCGGAATGCCCTTGTTGCGGGTTGTACTTCGAGCGCAAGTGGTAATGCCGAGTCGCTAGTGGCGTGCGTGGCATGCGAATGCCTTGGTGGTAGGTTGTATGTTGAGTGTAAGTGGCAATGCCAGAGTTTGCTAGTGGCGTGTGTGGCATGTGCCAATGGCATGTGCGGAATGCCTTGATGGTAAGTTGCACGGTTTGCAAGTTAGGCTACCTGTGCGTGTGTGTTTGGCATGTGCCAATGGCATGTGCGGAATGCCTTGGTGGTATGTTGCACCAGTTTGCAAGTTAGGCTACCGAGCGTGTGTGTTTGGCATGTGCGGAATGCCTTGGTGGTAGGTTGCACGGTTTGCAAGTTAGGCTACCCGGCGTGTGTGTTTGGCATGTGCCAATGGCATGCGTGGCCATTAGGTCGTGGCCTTGGTAGGAAAAGCTACCCAATGAGCATGTTGGCATGTGCCAATGGCATGCGTGGCCGACTTGGCTTAGGTTGCATGGTTTGCAAGCCTAGGGCGCTATATTTGGCATGTGCCAATGGCATAGCGGTTTGGAAATATGGCTTGTGGTACGTGTTGGCATGTGCCAATGGCACGTGCACGGCCATGTTGACCTAGTTGCACGTTTTGCAAGCCTAGGGCGCTATATTTGGCATGCGCCAATGGCATATCGGCTTGAAATATGGCTTGTGGCACGCGTTGGCATGTGCCAATGGCACGTGACGGCCATGTTGACCTAGTTGCACGTTTTTCAAGCCTAGGGCGCTATATTTGGCATGTGCCAATGGCATAGCGGCTTGGAAATATGGCTTGTGGTACGCGTTGGCATGTGCCAATGGCACGCGTGCGGCCATGTTGACCTAGTTGCACGTTTTGCAAGCCTAGGGCGCTATATTTGGCATGCGCCAATGGCATAGCGGCTTGAAAATATGGCTTGTGGCACGCGTTGGCATGTGCCAATGGCACGTACGGCCATGTTGACCTAGTTGCACGTTTTGCAAGCCTAGGGCGCTATATTTGGCATGTGCCAATGGCATAGCGGCTTGGAAATATGGCTTGTGGTACGCGTTGGCATGTGCCAATGGCACGTACGGCCATGTTGACCTAGTTGCACGTTTTGCAAGCCTAGGGCGCTATATTTGGCATGTGCCAATGGCATAGCGGCTTGGAAATATGGCTTGTGGTACGCGTTGGCATGTGCCAATGGCACGTACGGCCATGTTGACCTAGTTGCACGTTTTTGCAAGCCTAGTGGCGCTATATTTGGCATGTGCCAATAGCATAGCGGCTTAGTTTGGCATGGTTGCCAATGAGTGTGATATGTAGTTTGGTTTTGGCGCCACGCCATGGTGCGCAGTGTGCGGCTTGGTTTTGGCGTTGTTGCAGTGGCGCGCAGGGTGCGGCTTGGTTTGGCATTGTTGCCATGGCGCGCAGTGTGTAGACACCCCAATTTCGCACAAATGTTGGGTCTAAAATTGAAAATGTTGTCGCGAACCGAATCTAGCAACAAGCAGAGGTTAAGCCCTATTTATCGTTGAGCGTAAAATGAAGCTGGACCAAAATGAACTCTTAGAGTTCGTCCACTTTCAAACGTCCTTAGCTGGACGTTCTTATAGTGCGACCATGTTTTGTATCCACTAAGTCCTTAGCTGGACGTCCATTTCTTCCTTGTAGTGCGACCAAATGTTTTAGTCCACTAAATCTTGTCCGTTCCTATAAGTAAGCTAGCCATTACCCCAAAGTGTCGACATTTTTGATATAAGGTTCCTTTGTTCCCAAGTCTTTCCTTCCGACTAAGATTCTAGGCTTAAATGAAATCTTTTGGAATTTGGTAATAATTTTAATAATATGGGAATAATATTTTTGAAAATGAGTAATAATATTTAGGTTTTGGAGTTCAACCGTTTGATCTGAGGCATTGAATCCTAGGGCCCTAGATGGTTAGAGGAGACTATAAAGAGGGAGGAAAACTAGTTCGATGGGGGAAAAAAGAGGAGAGGAAAACAGTGAAACCAAAATTCGTTTTGAAACTGGGATATTTGGGCTGCTAGATTCGGTACGTGGAAACACATCGTCTGTTGGTTTGCATAAATCCAAGTTACATTATCTCAATCGTGATACAGGATTTGGTGCGTTGCTAGATTAATAATTTAATTATTTTTCATAATTTTATGTATTTATTTCATTATTTTTTATTACAAATTGGAACCTTAAAATCCCAATTATAAAGTAGAGGCAAATTTTCGGATTGGACGGGCTAGGTGCCTCACACCTTCCTAGCCCGTAATTTGATTCCCGGACTTTTCTCTGTTTTGGACCAGTGCGTATTTGGGTCCCAACTCCCTAAGTTGGGTGGCGGCTCTCCCCTAATAATAATTTCCACGTGATTCCCATTTCGGATATTTGAGAGATCCTAACCGATTTCGACGGTATCTACAGTGGCGACTCTGCTGGGGATTGGAATCTAACTTGAAACGTAATTGGGATTTTAGGGTTTTAATTTTACACTGCTCGGTATTTGCACACACACACGTGCACGCACCCATTTGCACTTTTGCATTACATTTTGCATCGTCAGACGTCCGATTCTTAGGAAAACCAGTGGCTAGTAAAATTTGAACCCGTGCCTTGGGCCTTATGGGAGTTACCAAATTTGAACCACCACAAGCCTTAGCCCAGCACCAAAGAAGACTAGTCTAACTATGTCGAGGTATATTTTGCTAAGGTAACCCAAGCTTACTCCGAGAGTTAGTGAACCTGCATGCACGGGCATTGATTGTAATCTGCATTCATCTTGCACAAAATCCGAGACATAAGCACCATTGTGTTACCATATATTCTTTTGTTTCCTTGAAAACAGGATTTGGATTTGGATTTGGATTCGGAACACAAGCATAGAATATGGATACTGGGGCATTCTCTTGGTTGTGCGAACAATTCCAACAAATGTTGGATACCAAGTTCTCAGAATATAAAGACATGATGGAGGTTGAGATCAAGAAGTTGACTCTTGAGGCCGTTACTGAGCCTGATACTGGTAAGGTAACTGACGGGTTAGCTGATTTCTTTGCAGAAGAACATGAGGTAAGCACTATAAAAGTGGACTCGGTGTAAGACCTCCATTGAAGTACCCTGTTTTAATCCAAATCAATTCAATTCGATTAATGGAAGGTCAGAAATGCCCTTCGACTATTCATGTTGAAAATACTTACCTGGTTGGTAAACTAGAGAATTGTGTTCTTTCTAAAAATGTTTCAGGAAATCATAATAATTTTGGAAACAAAATATTTGACTTGGACAAGGAGCACAATGATACTGATAAACCGACTCCCAATGACGAGGAAATGATCGAAGAGGACGTACCCCATGAGATCCTCAAGTCGTTCGATCACTTGGAAGAAAAGTCGAAACCGATCGAAGAAGTAGAGTCTGGTCAATCTCGAACACGGAAGATCAACCCCAAATGGTCAAGATCGGTACTACTTTGTCCTCGAAGAAAGGAGGGGGATGGTCGATTTACTAACTCAATACAAAGATATATTTGCATGGTCATATGAGGATATGCCGGGGTTAGACACAGACATGGTAGTACATCACTTACCTATCATTCTGGAATGAAGCCAATCAAATGAAATTGCGTAAACTCCGACCAGGAGTGGTCTTTGAAAGTGCATGACGAAGTAATCAAGCAATATGAAGTTGGGTTTTTGATGGTTACAAATTATCAGAATGGTTGTCTAACATAGTACCGGTCCCGAAGAAGGATGGCAAAGTCCGAATGTGCATCGACTACAGAAATCTTAACAAGGCAATCCCAAAAGACGACTTTCCCCTCCCCCATATTGACATCCTTGTCGACAATGCTGCAGGACATGGCTTATTATCATTAATGGACGGGTTCTCAGGATATAATCAGATAAAAATGGCAGAAGAAGATAGGGAGAAGACATCTTTTATTACACCTTGGGGGACATTTTGCTATGTGGTAATGCCTTTCGGTCTTAAAAATGCTGGAGCTACTTATCAACGTGCAATGACTACTCTTTTTCATGACATGATGCACAAGGAGCTGGAGGTGTATGTAGACGATATGATTTCCAAGTCCGAAAGAAGAGAAGATCATCCATCAGACCTACAAAAGTTGTTTGACCGCTCGGGAAGTACAAGTTGAGGCTTAATCCCAATAAATGTACATTTGGGGTAAAATCGGAAAGTTACTAGGGTTCATTGTCGCAATAGAGGAATAGAAATTGATCCCAGAGAAAGTGAATGCAATCATTAATATGCCTTCCCCCAAGAACGAGAAGGAAGTGCGAGGTTTTAGGAAGAATTCAATATATCGATCGATTCATCGCGCAACTAACTCCGGTTTGCGCACCAATCTTTAAATTGCTAAGAAAGAACTCACCAAAGGAGTGGAATGAAGAGTGTCAAGAGGCGTTTGATCGAGATAAAGAAGTATTTGTCCAATCCACCGGTGTTGGTCCCTCAGGTCCCCGGGAAACCTTTATTGTTGTATTTATCAAGAATCGACTCATCAATGGGGGCGGTTTTAGGACAATATGATGAAGATGGTAAGAAAAAGCGGGCGATTTACTATATCAAGAAGACATTGTCAGGATATGAATCAAAATACTCAAAGATTAGAGAAAACATGTCTTGCCCTTGTCCGGGCTACTCAAAGACTTAGACATTACATGTTATCTCATTCGGTGCGCTTGTTATCGAGGATGGACCCACTTAAATATCTATTTGAAAAGCCAATGATCTCTCGGAAGAACGGCCGGAGTGGCGAGTTGTTGCTAGAAGAATTTGACATCACTTATGTGACACAAAAGTCAATAAAAGGAAGGGCAATAGCAGATCACTTAGCAGCGCAACCGATTCCGGATTGTGAGACACTCATAACAGAATTTCTCGATTTAACATATCCTTGTTCTTGAACAAGATGATGAAGGTGAATTGTGGAAGATGTATTTTGATGGAGCAATGAACCCGGTTGGTAAAGGAGCAGGGGCAATTTTGATATCTCCGATGAGGTACGCATTCTCGATTTCTATTCGATTGAATTTCAACAGATCACTAACAACATGGCTGAATATGAAGCATGCATTCTTTGGCTTGAGAGCGCCTTAGAGTTATCGGTCAAGAAGTTGAAAGTATATGGAGATTCCTTGCTGATCGTCAACCAAACACAGAAAGTCTGGAAGATCAAGGAAGAAAAGCTAGTTCCATACCATGAATGCCTTATGAATCTGGTGGAGAAATTTGATTGCATTACTTTTCATCATCTTTATAGAGACAAGAATCAGTTTGCAAATGCATTAGCCGCTTTAGCATCACTAATCCCGATCCCAGTGAGATTCCATTAGTCAAACCCATCGAGGTGGCACGAAGAGAGAAACCACTCTTGTTATCTTTGTGGAGATCGGCGAAACACTGACGGGGATCCATGGTACCATGATATCAAGAATTACTTAGAGGATCGGACGATGCCAGACGGGTTGAGTAGAAAAGAGCGTCGTTACATACAACGAATGTCCTTTCAATACATGATCCTAGGAGGAGTACTTTACAAGAAATCTTACGATGGGATTTTATTGAGGTGCGTAGATGGAGATGAAGCTCGACGCCTTCTTAGTGAGATACATGAAGGAATTTGCGCCCACATATGAACGGACACATGTTATCAAGGAAAATTCTTCGAATGGGATATTATTGGACAACGATGGAATCCGATTGCTTCAAGTACGTGAAAAGATGCCATAAATTCCAAATACATGCCAATTTATTACATTTGCCACCGACCGAGTTGCACCCTTTTACATCACCATGGCCTTTTTCTGTTTGGGGCATCAATGTAATCAGGAAACTGAATCCTTCTGCATCAAATGGGCATGAATACATCATAGTGGCAATTGATTATTTTACGAAGTGGGTTGAGGCAATATCCGTCAAGAATCCTACGGGGAATCGGGGATCGTTAAATTCCTTACAAACAACATTATATGTCAGTTACGGATTGCCAAATGAGATTATATCGTATAACGGGTCCAACTTTGTTAGCAAGGAGGTAAAAAGGAGTGTGCAAAGTACAAAATCCAGCTAAGAAACTCAACCGTTTACAGCCACAAACCAATGGTGCCGTGGAAGTCGCAAATAAGACATTAGGAAGAATCTTAAAGAAGATGACAAACATACAAAGATTGGAGTGAGAAGTTACCTTATGCATTATGGGCCTATCGTACCTCGATTCGTACACCCAATGGTATGACTCGTACTCTTTGGTTTATGGCACCGAAGCAGTTTTGCCCGTTGAAGTTGAAATTCCCACCTTACGAGTGATAAAGGAAGGCACGATACTCCGAAGATGAATGGATAGAATCGAAGGTTCAACAACTGAATTTGATTGATGAAAAGAGGATACGCGCCGCATGTCATGCACAAAGCTTACCGAGAGAGGATAGCTCGAAGTTTCAATAAGAAGGTTCATCCGCGAGGCTTAAAGGAAGGAGATTTAGTGCTTAAAGAAGTCGACCTATAAAACATTCGACCCAAGAGGAAAGTTCAAGCCCTAATTGGGAGGGTCCATAGATCATCAAAAGCATCTACCCAGGATCATAGATCAGTTAACCGATCCGACGGGACGAGAAGAGCCGAAGCTCACAAATGTCGACTAATCGAAGAAATACTACACTTAAGGTAAGTGCTCAAAACTATCTAAGGGCGGCGAACGCTCATACAACTTAAGGAGAAATTTTTTTAGAGTCCAATATCTCTCTCATAGCGTCGGTGGAAAATAACTAGAAAAAGGTCATCACCTTGTTTGACCCCTTGATCCTATCAATCAAAAAAAAAAAAAAAAAAAAAAAAAAAAAAAAAAAAGATATGAAGAATCATTATTTCTAGTTTTATAAGGGGGCACCGCCGTCATCATACCGGAGCCATGTCGATTAGAATGAGTCTTTTGAAGTCATAGAGAGATATGTTTGTATGTATGTCATCACTAGTCTTGTACACCATCTCCCAAAGTTCTATGAGCAACGGACGTCCAAACGGATAGATTTGAGTAGCAAAAAAAAAAAAAAAAATGAAAAAAAAAAAAAAAAAGATTGTGTAGTTAATAAAATGACCACTTGAGAAAATTGGTCGGCGGAGTTGAAGAAATCAAAGAAGAATAAGAAGCATCGAGGAGAAATGGTCAACAATTGAAGGAGTTAGAAAAGAATGGTAAGCCGCATGATGAAACAAGGATAGAAGAAGGTAAGCCAAAGATATATGTACTTTGGAATTTTTGGGCAAAACATCAAACAGGTTGGGGATGGTTGAAAGTGGGCAGATTGACTCTTGAAAATTCGACGGTGACGGCGTAATACCAATGTTCTCCTCCCACACCCAGAAATCGGGAAGTCAGGCTCCTTTGTATCATGATCGGGTATTATTATTTTTTCAATTTTATAGTGTTTTCAAAAAAAAAAAAAAAAAAAAAAAACCTCTGGTTGTGTGGAAGCCGATGAGGAAAAATCTAGGTAAACATAAAATAATAATAATAATAATAATAATAATAATAGAAATTGAACCGTTTAGATTGACTGAGGCAATAATTCCACACGATTAGTTGTATTTTGTTTAGGATTTTTCTATTCTTTTTCTAGGATTATTTTGTTAGAGCATGTACTACTAATCATTCTCTCTTGTGTGAAGCATGGCCTCCAACTCATTGATTCTTAGATCTTTTGACTGGGTGATCCAAGAGAATTGGATTTGAAGAAAGTGGCGAAAATAGAAGTCATCTATTGCAAGAGAATATTTGTAAGTATTTCTTTGTTTTCCGGAACGCAACAATTACAAACTTCTTGACTTAATTAATTAGTCATGAGGATGTATATTTGCGTAAAATTAAATACTTGGAGGTATTCCGGGTGAACTGAACCGTGTCATCCCGGAAAATCCAATAGAATCCAACAAGATAGTTAATCCAGTTTTTGTGCGAAATTAGGTGTATGGCTTTGCCATTCTGTTGAGGACAACCTCTGGCAAAGAGGGGCAACTGTAGACACCCCAATTTCGCACAAATGTTGGGTCTAAAATTGAAAATGTTGTCGCGAACCGAATCTAGCAACAAGCAGAGGTTAAGCCCTATTTATCGTTGAGCGTAAAATGAAGCTGGACCAAAATGAACTCTTAGAGTTCGTCCACTTTCAAACGTCCTTAGCTGGACGTTCTTATAGTGCGACCATGTTTTGTATCCACCAAGTCCTTAGCTGGACGTCCATTTCTTCCTTGTAGTGCGACCAAATGTTTTAGTCCACTAAATCTTGTCCGTTCCTATAAGTAAGCTAGCCATTACCCCAAAGTGTCGACATTTTTTGATATAAGGTTCCTTTGTTCCCAAGTCTTTCCTTCCGACTAAGATTCTAGGCTTAAATGAAATCTTTTGGAATTTGGTAATAATTTTAATAATATGGGAATAATATTTTTGAAAATGAGTAATAATATTTAGGTTTTGGAGTTCAACCGTTTGATCTAAGGCATTGAATCCTAGGGCCCTAGATGGTTAGAGGAGACTATAAAGAGGGAGGAAAACTAGTTCGATGGGGGAAAAAAGAGGAGAGGAAAACAGTGAAACCAAAATTCGTTTTGAAACTGGGATATTTGGGCTGCTAGATTCGGTGACGTGGAAACACATCACGTTGGTTTTGCATAAATCCAAGTTACATTATCTCAATCGTGATACAGGATTTGGTGCGTTGCTAGATTAATAATTTAATTATTTTTCATAATTTTATGTATTTATTTCATTATTTTTTATTACAAATTGGAACCTTAAAATCCCAATTATAAAGTAGAGGCCAATTTTCGGATTGGACGGGCTAGGTGCCTCACACCTTCCTAGCCCGTAATTTGATTCCCTGACTTTTTCTGTTTTGGACCGGTGCGTATTTGGGTCCCAACTCCCTAAGTTGGGTGGCGGATCTCCCCAATAATAATTTCCACGTGATTCCCATTTCGGATATTTGAGAGATCCTAACCGATTTCGACGGTATCTACACAGTGTGCGGCTTGGTTTGGCATGGTTGCCGTGGTGCGCAGTGTGCGGCTTGGTTTGGCATGGTTGCGAGTGGTGCGCAGGTGTGCGGCTTGGTTTGGCATGGTTGCCGTGGTGCGCAAATGTGCGGCTTGGTTTGGCATTGTTGCCATGGTGCATGATGTGCGGCTTGGTTTGGCATGGTTGCCGTGGTGCGCAATGTGCGGCTTGGTTTGGCATGGTTGCCATGGTGCGCAGTGTGCGCTTTGGTTTGGCATGGTTGCCGGTGCGCAGTGATGTGCGCTTGGTTTGGCATGGTTGCCGTGGTGCAGCATGTGCGGCTTGGTTTGGCATTGTTGCCATGGTGCGCAATGTGCGGCTTGGTTTGGCATTGTTGCCATGGTGCGCAGTGTGCGGCTTGGTTTGGCATGGTTAGGTGGTGCGCAATGTGCGACTTAGTTTTGGAATTAGGGTTTGTGTCGAAAACCCTAATCTGGTATTTTGAAAAAATACCCCTATTAATTATTTACACCTGAGTTAAATGCGCTTAGTTAATGTGTTGCGGGTAACACTAGGTCATGGGGTTTTACGATTTTACCCCTTGTTTAAAAACCACCATCAACATTAAGTCCCCCCGCTAGCTCGGAACAGGGGCTTTGTTGCGAGGTAAGCATAAGATGGTGACAGCATTATCAATGACAAACCGTAAAGAGAATTGAGGGGCTTGTCCGACCTTTTATAAATAGGATTTGGAATCATTGCCTACGGGAGTTTTGCACAAATCGGAGAGGTCGGCACATTGGTGGGGCCGGTGCGGCCTGGGCGACGTTGGGAAGTTGGCGTGAGTTGGGAAACCGAGGTGTGCTAGCTGGTGAGACCGGGCGCAATGTGGAAGTCTGTGCGTGCTTGCGGGCGTGACTTGGGAAATTGCGTGTCGGGCCGGGTGGGGCGGGCGCAATGTGGAAGTCATGTGCGTGCTTGCGGGCGTGACTGGGAAATTGCGTGTGGCTTTGTTTGGGGGTAGGCGCAAGGTGTGGAAGCCGTGCGTGCTTGCCGGGCGTGACCGATGTAAACAAGGAGGGAGTTTCTTCCGATAGCAAAGTTTCCTTATCTTGCTTTCCTTCACGTGCGGCTTCAATTAGGGCATTATTCATGCTAATATCCTGGGAAGCGTTATGTCCCTCATTGCTTCCTTTCCCTTTTTTTAAGATTCCGTATTTATACCCAAAATAATTGCATCGTCTCCTCGTTTGAGAAAAGGGTTCTTCTTGTCGAGTTTCTTTCTTTGTCATGTCGCACGAGAGATGAATCATCTCCTAACCAGCCAAGTTCTCCAAGTGAAGGCGCGAGGTCTAATTCTTGCAAAAGCACCCCAACCCGGGGTTATTCGGGCTAAGAAGATCATACGGGTATGTTTTCGTATTCTTCTCTCGCTCGCGTTATCCTCTTTTACATGTGCATAGATATGGTAGAACCGGGTCATCATTTTTATCTTTTGCGGTGTGTGATGGGACCCTCCAGGATGGCCGCGCCTTTAACTCTTCTGAGAAGGATTTGAGACTTGGTGAAGATCGGTCTTCTTCTCTTGAGGAGGCATTGGTTGGGATCGAATCTCGTTCCACGAAGCTAGTGAAATCATTAAGGACCTCCCTTCCATCTATCCCCACGAAGAACAAAGTGCATATTCGGACTTTCTTGGGCTCGGTGAGCATGGAGGAGTGCGCCATGATTCTTGACCCCGATGTGGATGAATCAAAAACTTTCTCCGAAGTGTCGCCGAGAAAACCTTTGAAGGATCATATGATGGCGTGCGAAATAGCCTTTGAAGTTGATGCCAAAGGTGTTGTTGGTGACACCGGAGGGGTTATGGTGGCGTATCTTTGGAATGGTCGTCGGGGGAGGACACCGCCGCTGCCGTGGTCGCCGGGATGGGATGTTGAGGTTGTTCTTCGCTAAAACCGTTGAATGGAACCTTTGTTGCCCGAAGGATTCTCTGGGGGAAGTGTTTGAAGTTAGCTTTGCCCGAGGGGACTTGTGCTTCATCCTTCGAGGGCTAGTTCCTCCCTTTTGTTATTTCTGTTAGCTGCTTAGTTCCCTTGATGCCTCTTTTTTTTTTTTTTTTTTTTTTGGTAAACTCATCTTTTCCTTCTTCTTCATCAGTAAACATTTTTCTTCATATATATTTTTTTGGAAGAGATGGCTCTGCAGTGGTTTTCTAGGGTTTATCTGATGTATTTCTATGATATCTGGAGAATTTGCTTGGAAAGAGATGTATATTTTTTTTTTTTTTGACGGAAGGGAATCCCCTGGGGAGAAATACAAACGGTGTATTCATCTTGGGGAAGTACGGCTACTAAGAGGAATTGTTAAAGGGAATACTTTGAAAAAGAAAAGGAGCAAATGGGAAGTACGGCCCCCCTTTTTTATGGATTGGATTCCTTGAGCCATCGCGAGTGAATTATCACGCCTTCGTGGTGTGGCGCATTGATGAGCTTGCAATATCTTCCCAAAAGGGTATCCGCAACCGGATACGGCTCTGTCTTCTCCTTCACCGGGCAAATCCATTTTTACCGTCATCTTCCCAACTTGAAACGTGCTTCCTTTGACCACTACATCTCCAATTGAAAACGGGTTCGGACGTCGTGCGGACCGTTTGAGTCTTGGCTTCATTGGCTTGATAGAAGTTTCCAAGCTTCTTGCAAAGTGTTCAAATGGTCCAAACCTCCCATTCGCATTTCTTGACGGCGTTCGTGCGCATCGCGCGAGTCCCCATGACGGAAAGGAGAAGGAAAGACCGGATTTGCGTAAAAGGTTGCTTGGTCGACTTACTTGCATTTGAAAACCATGAGCTAGCGCCAACGGGTCTTCTCCGAATGTCCGGGTTTCTTCGTAGTTTGTTGATGCGATAACCAGTGGGATGATTTGTTGGAATTTCCTTCGGGCGTGGACGTTGGCGGAGGGCGCACATCCAATTTCGCTTTGTTGTCGAGCACCCGTAAACGCCCCAATATCATGTCGTGATCTAGTTCTTTGACAATATGGAATTTGCTATGTGTTATAGCGTCTCCCATCTCGATCTCTAAGTTGATGTAGCCATGCGCGTTCAAAGCTTCTCCTCTCAAGTCCTTAATCACGGACGGGAATAGGTAGCGTCTTGTTTTGTAAATCCCGCTTGCCTTCGGTGTCTTGAAAGTAATGATGTTGTGGTAGGAGGCCGTGTCGATGAGCGTGTCGTCAAATTCGTTACCTCTTAAACGGACGTGGTCGCAGTCCCCGCTTCCGGCTTCGCCCGTTTGGGAAGCTTGGGCCCTTGGCGTGGAATCCGAGGAGAGAAAAAGCCGCTTTTGGATACAACACGATTGAGATCTCGCGAAAATATCTTGGCGCCGAACCTTGGAAAGATAGAGAATTTCGCATACATGTCGCATCATGGATTGTACGGTCTCGTGTACGGAGTCCCCCAGGAACCGCAGTTTCTTATTGGTAGTGGGTCTCGATGCACTCTTTCGTCTCCTAGTTGGAGTTCTCCACGCTTCTATCCTTTCTTTGAAAATATGCTTGATCTGTTGCAATCGCTAGTAGGGTGGTGAACGAACTCGTGGTAATGGCAAGATTTGGGGTTCGCCATCTCACCTCGGTTGGTGGCCGTCTCGAGCGGTGGCAACCGATGACATCATCTTGAACCCAGCTTCTAGGAGGTCAATCACCTCCTCGATGGGGAATGGGAAATCAAGGGTATTTCCTTCGGTCTCACGATCCGCACAGGAGTTTTAGTGACGATCTTCCGTTGTGAGGGTTCCGTTGCGCCGGCGCTTCACGTTCTACCGGTGGCTCGTAGTTGCGGCTTTCCTTTTTCCCTTTCGTTTACTATGTTCACGGAGGATGAATGGGCATTAAATTGTTTGTTGATGAGGCGCCTACTCCCGCGGGTTTCGCACGCGTCTTGATTCGAGTTGGCCTAGTTCTTTCCAAGTAATGCCGGGTGCTGTTATTCGCAGATCGTCCGGCGGCTTCATGGAGTTCGGAGAACGTTTGGAAACGCAAGTTTTCTAAGGCGCGGTAGATTGGAACCATACCATTGATGCATGCGTTCACCAATTGTTGCTCGGTCACGTTTGGGTCGTGACGGTCGAGTGCTTGAACCCCGAACCTTTGACGAAATCATTCGGATGTTCGTTATCCCACGGTACATTCTTCCGAGGTCCGAAAAGGTAACTTGTTCGAGACACGAAGAAGTATTTCTTGTAAACGCAGTGACCATGCTACTCCAGTTGGGAATGCCGCTTCCGGTGGGATGTTGTTGTACCATGTATACGCCCTTCCAAGAAGTGATTTTGAGAATTACCTTAAACGAAGAACGTGATTATATTCATGTTCACCTAGGGATTCCAGAAACGAGAAACATGCTCACGTGCATTCCCGTTACCATCATACGGGGTAAATTGAGGAGAAGAGTACCCCCTTGGGAGAGGGATTCTCCGTATTTCGGATGGGTAAGGGGGTTGGTGATGATGCACGTCCAACTCATCATTCTTGATTCGGTTGGCAGAGGAGTTGTTCCAAATCTTCTCTCGTGACAAAGTTGGGTGGCTGATTTCTTTCCAACGGGATTCTAGTGCGAGTTTCCTCATCCATGGAGGCGTGCTCCGCCGAGGTGCGGCGTCGGGGTTGTTGGAGACGTTCCTAAATGGCTCGGAGGGCGCGACTCACGTGGTAGTCGTTGTCGGTGGTCTTGAGAAAGATGAGTACCTCCTTACGTGTTGAAACCATATATGTCCGGGCTCGGCGAGCATCTCTTGTCGTTCCATCAGATCCGCGATGGTGACGTAAGGGCGACTTCCTCTTGTCCCTCCGGTTTCTCGTCCCGTTGGCGGGTAGTTGGGATCTTGGTCGTGGACGGAGGCGCCATGCTAGACGAAGCATTTGGGGTCGTGGCGGCGGCTCTAGCCCCAGTGATTGGTGGCGCGACACCCAAAAGATATTTTTGTTGCCGTGATTAGAGGGTTGTGCGAGAGACGCTAGAGGAGGCGGCGGCTCTGGCCCCGGTGATTGGCGGTGTTACACTTGAGGGAATGCATTCGATGTTCTTGTTGTCACGGGTGACGAACAACGTTATTGGGAGAGATGCTAACATCGGGGATGCGTTTGTCTTTGGTGTTCTCGGCAGCCGCTCCGGACTCCGAGTTCCACCATGTTGGGATTTGACGTTCGGGAAACGAAATCGAGTCGGAGTTGGTATTGTAACCGATAGATCAATCCTCCCATTGTGGTCGCCAATTGTTTATGGGTGAAAATCGTTTCGCCGATTTCGGTAAATTCGGTGGGTGAGTGAGAAACTGGTTTAAACCCTAAACAAATGTCCGCACGTGAGCACTTTATAGATTCGAGAGATCAATCTGCACAAGTCCCGGCCTAAACCAAGAAATGGCCGTTCCGGACTTGCCGGTCACAAAGTGAAGGAGAAGGGTTGATTTGGGAGGAAGCAAAGAAAGGTGTTGAGACCGAGAATAGTTCGGGAGAGTAGTGTCTCAACTTATATCGTAAAGTGAAAGCTTAGGAAGCTTGCAAGAGATGAAAGCTTTTGGAGAGCTTGCAAAGTTGCCTTTTACGAGAGTGTAGTATTTTTCTCCCGACCGAGACTTGTTATCCGGTGGAAATAGGTAAGACCTATTTATACAAGTCGAGATTGAAACGTACCCCGGCCTCATGAAGGAAGAGAGTAAAGGGTGAAATAATGGGAGGAGGTGGTAACCGCATGGTGTTAATGGGTGAAAACGTTTTCACCATTATTTCCTCATTTATTTGACCGCTTTATTCCTTTTCACGCTTTCTTAATGTGAGCGTAGTGTACGCCGCAAGCCTGTGACCGCCAAACCAAAACCCCGGAAAGCATCCCCGATTTGTGTTGATATCTCGTTGGTTGCACCTTGAGTGCAAGTGGCGCCGCTAGTGGCGCGTGTGGCATGTGCCATTGGCATGTGCGGAATGCCCTTGTTGCGGGTTGTACTTGAGCGCAAGTGGTAATGCCGTAGCCGCTAGTGGCGTGCGTGGCATGTGCCAATGGCATGTGCGGAATGCCTTGGTGGTAGGTTGTATGTTGAGTGTAAGTGGCAATGCCGGAGAGTTTGCTTAGTGGCGTGTGTGGCATGTGCCAATGGCATGTGCGAAATGCCTTGATGGTAAGTTGCACGGTTTGCAAGTTAGGCTACCGGCGTGTGTGTTTGGCATGTGCGGAATGCCTTGGTGGTAGGTTGCACGGTTTGCAAGTTAGGCTACCGGTGTGTGTGTTTGGCATGTGCGGAATGCCTTGGTGGTAGGTTGCACGGTTTTGCAAGTTAGGATACCGGCGTGTGTGTTTGGCATGTGCCAATGGCATGCGTGGCCATTAGGCCGTGGCCTTGGTAGGAAAAGCTACCAATGAGCATGTTGGCATGTGCCAATGGCATGCGTGGTCGACTTGGCTTAGGTTGCATGGTTTGCAAGCCTAGGGCGCTATATTTGGCATGTGCCAATGGCATAGCGGTTTGGAAATATGGCTTGTGGTACGTGTTGGCATGTGCCAATGGCACGTACGGCCATGTTGACCTAGTTGCACGTTTGCAAGCCTAGGGCGCTATATTTGGCATGCGCCAATGGAATAAGCGGCTTGGAAATATGGCTTGTGGCACGCGTTGGCATGTGCCAATGGCACGTACGGCCATGTTGACCTAGTTGCACGTCTTGCAAGCCTAGGGCGCTATATTTGGCATGTGCCAATGGCATAACGGCTTGGAAATATGGCTTGTGGTACGCGTTGGCATGTGCCAATGGCACGTACGGCCATGTTGACCTAGTTGCACGTTTTGCAAGCCTAGGGCGCTATATTTGGCATGCGCCAATGGCATAACGGCTTGGAAATATGGCTTGTGGCACGCGTTGGCATGTGCCAATGGCACGACGGCCATGTTGACCTAGTTATGCGTTTGCAAGCCTAGGGCGCTATATTTGGCATGTGCCAATGGCATAGCGGCTTGGAAATATGGCTTGTGGTACGCGTTGGCATGTGCCAATGGCACGTACGGCCATGTTGACCTAGTTGCACGTTTTGCAAGCCTAGGGCGCTATATTTGGCATGTGCCAATGGCATAGCGGCTTGGAAATATGGCTTGTGCTACGCGTTGGCATGTGCCAATGGCACGACGGCCATGTTGACCTAGTTGCACGTTTTGCAAGCCTAGGGCGCTATATTTGGCATGTGCCAATAGCATAGCGGCTTAGTTTGGCATGGTTGCCAATGAGTGTGATATGTAGTTTGGTTTTGGCGTTCTTTATGCCATGGTGCGCGGTGTGCGGCTTGGTTTTGGCGTTGTTGCAGGTGGCGCGCAGTGCGGCTTGGTTTGGCATTGTTGCTATGGCGCGCAGTGTGCGGCTTGGTTTGGCATGGTTGCCGTGGTGCGCAGTGTGCGGCTTGGTTTGGCATGGTTGTCGTGGTGCGCAGTGTGCGGCTTGGTTTGGCATTGTTGCCATGGTGCGCAGTGTGCGGCTTGGTTTGGCATGGTTACTTGAGTGGTGCGCATGTGCGGCTTGGTTTGGCATTGTTGCCATGGTGCGCAGTGTGCGGGTTGGTTTGGCATGGTTGCGGTGGTGCGTAGTGTGCGGCTTGGTTTGGCATGGTTGCGTGGTGCGCAGTGTGCGGCTTTGGTTTGGCATTGTTGCGTGCAAGTGCGCGATGTGCGGCTTGGTTTGGCATTGTTGCCATGGTGCGCGATGTGCGCTGCTTGGTTTGGCATGGTTGCCGTTGTGCGGTTATGTGCGACTTAGTTTTGGAATTAGGGTTTGTGTTTAAAACCTAACTCGGCATTTTGAAAAAATACCCCTATTAATTATTTACACCGAGTTAGGCTTAGTTTGGTATTGTCTTTGCTGGCTTTTGTAAAAACACTTTTTCCAATGCGTTCTTGTCTTTGTCTTTGTGAGAAAAAGCGATTAGACGTTTGGTAAAATATTAATTAAGTTGAAGCCGATTAAAAAAGCAATCAAAATATGTTTGGTAAAATTTGATTCAACCATTGTTATCAGTAACAAATGACAAAAACAGACATATCACTCATGGTAGTTTTATTCAATTTTATTGGGTTTAAAAATAATTAATTTTTTTACTATATAATATTAATGTTCATACTAATTACCACTATCATTATGATTGTTAAGAAATTATTTTACTTAACAATTAAGTAATTAAGTAATTATTTAATATTTGTTTTTATTTTTCTTCGTTGACAAATAAAGTAATTATTCAAGCAAAAATTGAAACTAAAATTAAGTAATTGTTTAATATTTGTTTTTATTTCTACCGTTGAAAAATTAAATAAATGGTATAAAAATAGTTTGAAATAATAAAAAATAATAATATTTAAAGAATGCAATATAAGAAATAGTAAAAAATTGATTGTATATAAATTTAAGGGTAACTTTTGTCATTTATAAAATAAAGTAGGGATAAAAAAGATAAATCAAATATTAAATTTATGTGGGACCACAGCTTATGCTTTTGTAACTTTTAAAAGCTCCTCCTCCCCAGCTTTTAAAAATTGAGGAATTTGGGAAGTGCTTTGGATAAAAAGCACTTTAGTTTTTTTTTACCAAACACTAACTTCAAAATTTATTGACATATATAGGTTTTAAAAGTGCTTTTGAAAAAACATAAGCATTACCAAACTCAGCCTTAAATGCTCTTAGTTAATGTGTTGCGGGTAACACTAGGTCATGGGGTTTTACGATTTTACCCCTTGTTTAAAAACCACCATCAACAGACTTAAGCAAAAAGTCAACTTTCGTGTTTGCTTTCAATTCTGCTTCTCTAGAACCAAAAGCGCTTTTGCTTCTTGTATAGGGGTTCCAATTCCAAATAGCCGTTCCAATTTAGTTCCCTTCGGATATTCAATCCTGTGAGTCTAATTAAAGCAAGAAACAGACCCTAATTAAAGCAAGAAAGAGGTAAACTCGCACAGATCACAACTTTGTTCCAGCTGTGGTTGCATTCTAGGGTTTATCCATTCCGAGTATCGCATGTCAATTTTCAACCAAGGTGAATAAATATAACTCAGATCTCCACTTTTGTTTCTTTTCCTTCGTAAGTTGGGACCGATATCTTTGAAGAAATGTAGATAATTTTTACTATTTTAATGTTAGAATTGGGGATACAAGTTAATTTCTGTTTCATTTTTGTTCAAATCACACACTGTACTATTCAAGGGTTTTAAACCTTTTCTTTTTCTTGTAGTGTTCAGCGGAGAGAGAAGTAACTAGTAAGCTCCGCATGCATGCCAGGTTATAAGCAATGGAACAGAATCTGTCCAGCTCTAATGGTAAAGATTCATTTTTCCAGGACTTATAATATTTGTTATAAATAGATATATGCCTCCCCAGTAGGTTATTAAAGTTGTTGCGTGGTGATACGGGCGCATCCTGAGGTTGAAACTCCTCTCCAACACAATTTACTGATTGAAACCAAAAATAGATGTGCACAAAGTTGTCATGAAAGGATGACAAGTATAATTGGACATTGAACCAGATAAGTTGAGACTGTTAGATTTTCTTTCGTTTTGATTCTTCTTGTTTCACGGTGCTATATGCAGGTTCAGTTCATCCAGAGCCTCTGATGTATAAGAGCCGTTTGAATGAATTTACACAACAAACAGGAATACCAGTACCCGTTTATGAATCTGTTAATGAAGGGTTACAACATTTACCTAAGTTTAGATGTACAGTCCATGTCGATGGAGTAGCTTACAGGTCAGTTAATACATTTAGGAATCGGAAAGATGCAGAGCAGGATGCTTCAAAGCTGGCCTTAGAGTCTATGCCAAAGAAGATAAAGGATGAAAGTTCTGCCGTAATTTATGAGGTGAGTTTCACATTTGCGTTTATTGTTTTCTACACTAACTCTCTTGATATTGGTGCGTTTCAGTTTTGGCCTTGTCCATATTTTCTTTTATTTTTTTGATGCGTTAGTGCTCAAGTTTTAGTAGAAATTAGGGTGTAAATGAGTTTCAAATTTTCAACCGCAAGTCACGAGTTCAACTCTGAACAACCTTAGTATTTCTAGCAAAGAGGTTACATATGTCGGCTATTCCTTATCAATATATACACCATTCGGATTCTGTCAGTATTATGTTTGTTCAAAGGTTGGTTATGAAGAAAAGCTGTGAGATGATTATGGAGACAACAAGTCATGGGGTGAGTAGGTCGTGACAGCACCACAGAGCATGGGTCCAATATCAACCTAGGTTTTCTTATTTTGATTTCCCTGCAGTGGAAGCTTGTATTTGAAGTTTTTTAACTGTAGACACACACCATTGGAGCTCGATTTAAATTCCACACATGCCTTAATAGGGGTTAATTAAGGCAAGCCAAACCGAGTTAGGGATATCAAGGCCTATCCAGGTTCTGGTAACCATTTTTTTGGAGTAGACTGCTTAAGGATTTTGGCTTCAAAAAACTACTTGAATTGTATGTCACTTGAGCAGGCAGCTCGCTGTACCATCTCATACTGAGGTGTGGCAAGTAGTGTGCAATTTGCAATGTCCATTTGTTAGCTCACCTCACCAGAAGATGTTTAAAATGAGTTGCTTACACTAAACCCTTGCACCTCAAGTGGGTTAGGCGTAATACCTGTGTCTGATTTCGGCTGAGTTATGTTTTGCTAAGGATGGATATATTCTACTTTTGTTCCTTCCAGGATAAGGTATATTGCAAATGCATTCTCAATGAATTCGCAGCCAAGGTGAATCTGCCAACACCTATGTATACCACGACGCAATTGGAGCTTAGTTCCACCTTCATCTGTTCGTTAGTGTTTGATGGTAAAAGTTACACTGGTCCTATTAGCAGAAGCAAGAAAGAAGCAGAGCGGTTGGCAGCTCGTGTGGCTATCCGTTCTATACTAGGTATTAATTCTGTGTATATAAATGTATATATTAGCTCATAGTCCCATATTTATTCTCTCTGTTGTTAGAGTTTGTGGTTCCATATGGAGATCACTGTATAACCAAATACTTAAAGATTAGCCCTCATCTTATTATCAAATTGAGGGATTTGATAATGGTTTGCCTAAGAAGCCATAATGACAGACTGGGTTTCTTATTTTTCTGCATGAATAATTTGTTAACCGCCTAAGTAGTGGTTATTGTGGCGAGCCCAACTTATCTATGAATTTGGTGTCCAACATCAGCTTCACGAGACTCGGTAAACTGTATTAGGAGAAGGCTAAGACAATGGTAACTCACTTACACTACTTAACTTCATGTTGTTCTGCTGTAAGTTTGTCTGTTTGTGCCTTTGTGGCATTGTGCTGTAATTTATAATTAATATTGATGATATTGATCTCCCTTTCACACATAAGACACATAACACATGAACAGATGTTTGAGATTCAACTATGTTATGTTATACTTATTTAATGTATTTTGCAGGTACTTCCGATTTGGGGATTTACCTCTCTAAAATTATAAAATCCAAATCTACTCTGTTTGAAGCACCCCTTTTGGTTGAGGAACCCCAGATTATCAGCGATACTTGCATGCCGACGGTGGCAATCCCAGGGAGTAATTGTCGGGGCATCGTAATGAAAAGGAAGGCTTCACAGACACTTGCAGAAGATGTAACAGCACCACTTCCACCCTCCCATGAAATAGGAAACATGGCAACCTTATTAAATCAACCTAAGGTTAGGTGTGCCAGCAGATTGTCGCGCGAACCTTGCAGAGCTGTTTTTGATGTAAATTTCATACTCAAACTGATAAACATTCTTTTCTTCTTCTTTGTTCCTTTTCAGCCTTCTGTGGCAAGCCATATCTCTGAGGACCCTTATAGCATTTTCTATGTTGGAGGAACACCCTCAAACTCCAAGAAGAAGAAGAAGAAACAGAAAAAAAACCAAGATGGTCCACAGTATGTCTCTCTCTCTCTCTGGTTAATAGGAGAAATGAAGAGTAGTACTCTGATCATTTCACTGAAGGCTCTCTTTTATGTAGTTTTATATGTTCATGATAATAGTGGAAGCTAGTCAACGAATATTGTGGCCTTGGTACAGTAAGATTTCTTAAGGATTTCACTATTTATAATTTTTCTTTTCATTTGCAGGTTATGTATGACACCATCATCTCAAACGTCACCTTCCGTTGCTTTATAAATGATACATAATCTGTCACTCCCTCTCTCTCTCTCTCTCTCTCTCTGGGAAGATAGATGTGAATTAGTACTATGGGAAAAGGTTTTGAATGTAGATAATCATTAATCAAGTCTTGGATATCAGAAACTAGGTGTATTACTACTTGTATTTCTGCTGAGACATGCCAAACTCGTATCCCTACTATGTTTTTAAGGAAGCTTCATTCAAGGGCTTGCGTCATCTGCAGGGAGAGTAATGTAGGTGACTGTTCTGAGTGTTGCAGCTGTGGTAGTCATTGCCTTACAAAGTGTGATGGGATCTCAGGTGGATCATGGAGCTTTAATTTTGAGAAGATTTTTTTTCGAGAGTATATGGAACGTTCATAAGCTATGCTTTGGGGATTTGTAAATCTGCCAGTTTTCTGGTGCAAAGATAGTTTATAATGGTGTTGTAAGGAACTGGTGGTTTCAAGTGATTCAAGTTAAATTGGTTCAGACAAGTAACATTTCATTCCCGTCAACTGAACTCTACAGCTTCCGAGTGACTTGATTATAATGGATAATTAGAGTGAAGTAGATTACAAACTAAATGACAAGGATGAAACAAAAATGGTACAAGGAATTTTGGTATGTTATTGATGCCGAACTTGTTTCCTTGGTTTGACTTTCCAAACCTTACTAATTAAGTTCTTTTCCATTTCATATATCCGGAGCTTGGGATGAATGTATAAATCTTTCTGCTTTTGGCCTTGCCCGCAATATCAACAGAGATCAATCACCAAAGATAACTTGATTCTTCTATAAACCAGCAGACCTGTTGGCGTACTCTTGAACCAATGCACCAAATAGAGACTGGCGTTCCAGCAAACGAGATGGACTATCAAATTCCTTTGCATGTCCTGCCCAAGTATTAAACATAGGTTTCAACAAGAAAGTTTAGTTCATATATCCCCCAGGTAAGAAAACAATAGATATAGATTTAGAATGAGTGTGATGGGAGGGGAACATACCTGCATCTATTACCAAAACTCTGTCACAGTCCATGACAGTGGGTATTCTGTGAGCAATGCTAATGATAGTACAGGCGCTAAAGTCTTCACGTATGATTCTTTGAATAACACCATCAGTTTGTGAATCAACAGAAGCTGTAGCTTCATCCATAAACAAAATCCTGCTTTTCTTTAGCATTACTCTTCCGAGACAGAGCAACTGCCTTTGTCCCACACTCCAATTATCTCCACTATCAACCACTAAGAAAAGGAAAGGACACGGTCCCAAATATCATGAGTAACCAGGGATTGCCATTGAAGAGATCAAATGAACAATTAACATCCTTCAATATCTGAAAGTAATTACCTAGGGAGTCGAGTTTGTCGGGTTTTGCAGCCACCACTTCTTTTAGTTGGCAGCGTTCAAGGCTCTATATGTAGGTACATAAAACCAAGAATTAACATCTGAGGATTGAATAAACTTAAGCCAGATAGGATATTACGGAGAAACGAAAATCATTAGCTTTTCTTAAGAATTACCTTCCATATTTCATCATCTGAATATGTTCCAATTGGGTCGATGTTACTTCTGACTGTTCCTTCGAAAAGAACTGGTTCTTGAGGAATGATCCCGTAACGGGACCTGAGATCATGAAGACCCAACTTGCAAATGTCGATCCCGTCAATGATAATTGTTCCACCTGAAGGTTCCATCACTCTAAAGAAAGCCTGGATCAACGTTGATTTCCCGCTACCCGTTCTACCAACAACACCAACCTTCTCTCCCCCTTGAATGGTAAGAGTGATTCCTTTGAGAATAAGAGGAGTATTTGGACGATATCTTATCTGTTTAAGAAGTATATCAACATGTGATCATGTTAGCCTTAGGACAACATCTACAATTCTCCTAACAAAACAATTCAGTTAAGTTACCTGTAATTGCTTGAGATGTACACTGCCACGAGTAGGCCATTCAGGGGGAGGTTTGTTGTCTTTGATAACCCAAGCTGATTCAGATGGAATATTGATGAACTGTTTTACTCTCTCCACCGAAACCATTCTGTTCTCCAGAAAGCAACTCATATATACCGCATAAAACAAAACAGCATTGAGAGACAATCCATAGGAGAGCGATAAGCCCACATATTCTGCATTAGGATATAGTTAGAGGTCAGCTTAAGCCAAGTGAGAGTGAGAGAGAGAGAGAGAGAGAGAGAGAGAACTAGGAGATAATGTATACCGGGTTTGATAATGTTGCTAGGCAGCATGACCATGAACAAAGCAGAAGTGCAGAGAAATACACTTCCGATCAATTCCAAACGGAAACCCAGCCACTCATTTGATCCATTATTGTGAAAATCCATACGTAAATTTGCATCAACTCTTTCAACGTTTTCCTGACAGAAGCTTTCTTGCTTTCTGAAGCACCGGATGGTCATAACTCCAGCAACACTTTCAGAAAAATGTTGGATAACAGGAGCTTTGGTGATGGAATCAAGACGTGTCAATTCACGAGATGATGCAAGAAAGTATCCCTGCACATAGATCATAAATTAACTCGGCTTACATTCACTGTCTAAATGAAAGATAATACGAAAATTCAAGCAACAGGAAACAGAATACGTACCCGATACCAAATATTGGTTAATCCTAGGGGAATTATGAGGAAGGCAGTTGGCCAAGCAACCTGACATACTACAATGACGATGCTGATAACTGTGATGTACATCGCTATAGTTAATCCCATGAAAAATGGAATGAAGAGATCTATGTTGGTTTGATCTGAAGAAGCCTGAAAATACATTTACAAGTATCAGAGATATCCTATGCCAAAGAATGCTAGAGAGAGACAAAGAGATGAATCTTACCCGACTAAGAACTCGTCCAGAAGGAGTTGTATCAAAGAAGGACATTGGAGCATGTAAGATACTATTAAGTATTTGTAAGAAGAAAACTTGAGAAGTTTTCAAAAACACGAATGCTGTTAGAAAAGCTCTTAAGAACACCAGAACGCAAGAAACAATAGCAATGAGCGCATAGACCTTGATGAAGAGGTTAGGATTAAAAGAAGATGCATTTTCTTCTCCAGTTTCATAAGCTAACCAGTAGTCAGATGCCATCAGAGAAGATTGCCACAAGAGAGAAAAGAACAACACTGCTAGTATACCCGACCATCCATAAGCTTCAGTGCAGAAAATCTTGTAAATTCCCAAACTAACTCGTCCTGTTTCTCTTTGTTCATCTTCGACAAGTTTTGATGATTTCTTTTGGGATTTGGATTGGTCATCAACTGAGCCATTTTCGTTATTACCATTAGCTTCTCTTGGAGATATTGATGGTTCTAGATCGACTTCTTTATCCCCAGAATTTGCATTGCTCTTTTCTACTAGCTCCATTGAAGTTTCATGAGCAGCGACTAGAGCACCGAAATCCAAACCAGAACTTAGAAGCTGGTCATATTTCCCTGATTGAACTATCATCCCGTCTCGCATAACCTGTTTCCAATGTATAGTCATTAGCAAACACAGAATCTGGACCTCAATTAACCTCACCAAAATAACACACTTACCATAATGAGATCAGCATTATGAAGGAAATCAACTTGATGAGTCACAAGCAAAATGGTCTTGTTTTTCAGTGCTCCTCTGACACATTCCTGCAAAGTAACAGTAACGTAAACACACGGGGCAAGGAGAGAGAGTTACAAAGTTGTTCGTTGATAATGGTGGTTTAGAATTTAAAGCTGTGCATTAATGGTGTAATCACCTTGAAAATATCAGAACCAGTATGAGCATCAACTGCACTAAAGACATCGTCAAGAAGATAAATATCACAATCTTGATAAACGGCTCTAGCGAGTTGAATCCGTTGTTTCTGGCCACCACTAAGATTGATACCTCTTTCACCAATTTCAGTTTGATCACCAAATTCCATCATCTCCATATCTTTTTCTAAGCAACAAACTCTGAGTACTTCTCTGTATCTTGTTATATCCATTGTCAATCCGAATAATATGTTTTCTTGGATAGTCCCATTTTGTATCCATGAGGTCTGGGCCACATATGCTGTGGTTCCACATACTCTTACCTGCATCAAAAAGATCAGAACACTGAATTGATACGGAAACTCACATACAAAAATATGTCATGCATAAGTGGATGGATGATTCCCTCACACATAACTCCCATAATAGTCTCTACTGTGTACATTTCAGAATGTAGAGGAGTGCAAGCAGACAAGCTCTGTACAAGAATTGCACACTTCAAAAAGCAAATATGCATCCAACATTCGAGGAATCAAGCCTAATGGGGGAGATGTATGAAATAAATTTCTAACACCAATCAGCAAATGGCTGAATGTTTACGAGCTTACAGATATAGGCACATCTACTTAACTTTAAATGGCCGGATATTCATCTTGGACTCAGCAAAAAAAAAGGCCATTTGTAGAAGATGGCCTCTTTTTTTAGCCTCTTTTTTCTTTGTAACGTTTTGGACCTTTTGATATTTAAATGTTCATCAAAATAGATTGAAAACTAAGTAGATGAACAGCATTCTACAGAATCCAAAAATGGATTCTTGAATTCTTGAATGAGACAACTATTCAGAGATATAGACCCACAAAAAATATTTTCTGAACTAGACAAAGTTGAGTGTAAAATGAAATTAGTACATTTTAAAATACTATAAAATAAAATTTAGAGGAAGAAATGTCAAACCCAGAAATATAACCACATGGTCATGAGAGCAATTTATTGAATTTGCTGTTCGACAAATTCTTGAATTAAAACCGAGATATAAAATCATAAAGTGCAACAAAATGACAGCAAATTTTTAGAATTTTTTCGTATCTCCATATTTTTAAATGTCAATTTCTAGAAATCTATGTGCCCACCACAGATGGCCAGTTTATCTGCTATCTAAGGATGGTGCAAGGAGCCTATTGGCGTCAGCATGGCTCCCTTTTGCAGGGTTAAAGCTGGTGGGAAAAAATTTAAGGAAATTTTAGTAACCATACCTTTCCGGACATCTTATGCATCTCCCCGAGGATCGACCCCAACAAGGATGACTTTCCGGATCCTACGGTTCCAACAATGGCAGCAAGTTCACCCTTCTTAATCACAAGATTCAAATCTTTCAAAACAGAAGCACCACCTTCATCATCCCAAGCAAATGTACCATTTTGAACCTCAACAGCAGTTGTACCAACACAGTCTTCACTTCTCTCAACAGCACCATCCGCTAATTCTTTAGTCATCATGAACTTATCTAATCTGTCAAGTGAAATCATTGCTTGCGAAACCGAAATCATAGCTTGAGGAAAATTCCTTAATGGTTCTTGTAAAACCTTGAATAACGAAGTGGCGGTGAAAACCGTACCAGCCGTCAATGGAACTCCTAACCAAATTGCTGTTGCAAAGGTTAATGTGGAAACAAGAACCGGTGCACTCCATAGTACAATAATGTTTCCGTATATGGAGTATATGAATTTGGTTAACCACGAAAACTCAGCACTTCGAAATTCTTGTATGCGCTTATTGAAATGTTCTTCCCATGCTTGAAACTTGATCACTCTCATGTAATTAAGCATCTCATTCATTGCCTTGAGTTTCGAATCTCGTTGTTTCATCAAATTGAATTGATAGCGATTATTTCTTTTTGTTCCTAAAACAACAAAAACAATCACTCCAAATATGCCAACCAATGCTGAAAATGCTGAAACGCCGAGGTTAAAGTAAAGAAGAGCCAAAGCAACACCAACTTGCACTGGCATTAACCAAATGTAGTGCAATTGCAACATCATATCCGAAAGCTGTTGTGCATCAACTGCCATGTAGTTCACGATAGAACCTAAACCATGTTCTTGACGACCTGAACATGATAACCGAAGTCCTTTCTTGTACAATGAAGTGATCAGTGTGGATCGGATTAGCATCCCGAGCTTCTGTGACTGGAAATTGTACTGATGAGAACAAAGAACTTCAATAACTTTCGCCGACAACAAGATCAAAACAAGATAATATCCTTCATAAGGTGAACTACCCAAACCCGCAGTGAAATTGACAAACTGTTGAAGAAGAATCGGACCCATATACATAACACAAAGACGAATGATCTGAAGAAAAGCAGTGAAAGCCAAATTTTTCCAAAAACATCGAATCAATGTAGTTCGAACAGGATGCTTTGAATTCTCCTCCGGTTTTGGGAAATTCATTTCGAAAAACACTGACATCCTTTCTGCTTTATGATCAGGTGCTAATGAAGGAACTTCATCGAGCTTCAACGGCGATTTATAACCCCTTTGCAACAACGGATTCATCCATAACCACAACGCTTTAGAAATGACCGACGCAGAAGCATAACCAGTTGGAACAGACTTATTCAAAAGTGGGGTTTTCAGACTCAATTCCGACTCATACTCATCTGATTCCAACTCTGTTTTAACAGTAATCCCTGTAAATCCTTTGACGGCAACCACAAGAAGATAAACCGATATAGGTAGATTAACCAAGAAGAATATATCATCGATTCTCAATTCCGTTTGCTGTTTCCTCGTGAAACGAACAATGGAAGAAACCGAGAACAACATGACAAAAAGAAAGTTTACGACCCAGTAAACACGAATCAACATTGGATGTGTCACAGCTTGGAATTTCTTTTCATGGATAATCAAAACTGTGATTACTAAATGAGTTACGGCTAGTACTGACAGAAACAAAGCTTCTGTTAACTTCCATGAAGACTCGAGTTTCGAATTGAAAGCTATAACAGATAGTACTAGATAACTAATGGATAACAGAGCTGATAGAATTAGAGATAAATAAAACCAGAGATTTACACTAACAGGATTACTTGTTCTAGTAATCAAGGGATTATTGATGGAAGTATTATTATTCTTCCTATTGAGGAATCTAGAGAATAGTTTCTGAAGGGCAAGTAGTATGAAAATGAATAAGAAAATAAGACTAATGGAGGAGAGTAGAACTCTTTGTGGACATGGTGATAAGAATATAAATCTTGTCCATTGAAGAATTGCTGAGAGTGAGAGTGTTTCGTCTTGGACGATTGATGAAGTTGAACATGACAGTGAAGTCAGCCATGAATCAGACGAGGAAGAAGACATGTTTAGTCCTGAATAACAAAATGAAAATCACTTCCTTTTATGCCTGCCTGCCTTAATTACCTTCCCATTCAGCTCTTTGTTTTCTCTGTGTCTCCTCTGTCTTCTCTGTTCTTCTGCAGTGATTACTGTCTAGATTAGTATTAAGAAACAAACAGAGTAAATTCCATAAACAGAGGATTAATTTTGTTTCTTTATAGAGAAAAACAACAAAACCCATATATCGAAGCAAAGCAAGTATTAATTGGGGACTAATAAAAATTTAAAACACACTAGTCAGTCAAACAACAGTGTGTAAAATGAACCAGAGACTTTCTTCTCAAAACTGTTTGGAAAAATCTTTTTATATAAAGAAAGAAGAATAATTCGAGAAAAAAAAAAAAAAAAAAGGGAAAAATCAAACTTTTAAGTCAACCCAGAAATATATAAATGTTAATGAAGAAGAAGTTCAAAAATGGGATCCAACATGATGATCATGAGTACCTTTCTTCTTTCTTTTTACTGTGAAAACAACAAAACTCGTAATGGCGATCCAAAAATTTCAGAAGAAACGAAACATCATAAATTATATAGTGGACTTACCTCTTTCGAGGAAGAGAAGCACAGATTTGATTACAACTTTCTTCTTTCTTTTCTTGGAGGTTGAAATGAGAAGGAGGAGGAGAGGAGTTTGTCTAGGAAGTCTTTGAAGTAATCAAAACGAAGATAAATGGGTTTTTAATATAAAAATTGTTAGCAACCTTTGAGGAATAAAGGGGATACGTGGTTTAGACTTGGCCAAACCTTTTTACCTGATACTACTATTTGTCTGATACTACTGCTACCAGACACCAATTCAAAAAGAATGATGTGTTACTTGCCATTTTGGACGTGCCGAACAAGATTTCTAGTGAGAGAGGGAGAAAATCTGCCTGGTAAATATGATTTTTTTCCTTTTTTTTTTTTTTTTTTTTTTTTCTGAGGAGACCATGGAACCGCTAGTTTGTTACTTTGATAAGATATGGTGACGGGTTTTTCTGAGTACTCAAAATTTATGATCACGTGGCCTGTATATGACCCGATTGTCATACCTAACCGAACCATGTTTCTGTTTCTTTCTCATTTATTGCACGCATTTGCAAACCCCGTATACGGTGGCTTCTTCCCACCCACCGTACACAGTCCAGTCCCAGCTCTTGTTTTCCATTACAAGCTCAATATCTCTCGGTACCTAGATCAACCGAAAGCTGGTGTGGACTGGTTGCCTTTTACTAATTTCTTACATTTTAATAAGAAATCGACATTAATAGAGTTTGTTGTTTTTCTTTTGGCGGCTTCTGTGCAATGACAAGTGAGCAGGTTCATTTTGCCTTCGTCTTGCATTTTTCTGAATTTGCAAGCCACTGCCCTACTCAACAGTCAACACTATATAAATGTGGCTTAATTTTCTATTCAGGTTTACGTTTCTCCAAAGTGCCTTTTGTGTGATAATTTATATGGTACGAAATAAGACAGGCTTTGCCTTTTGTACAGATCTTTACGAGTAAGAAGAAAACACGTCCCATGTACATGGGCTGCACTTTTTACTTTTTTGACGGCACATTGAGCACAAACTTTTCAGAAAAATAAATTGTTTTTGGCTTAGTATTAGTAATAAAAGTTTAAGATTAAAAACCCTCTCTCTTGAGCTCTCCTACGTCATAGTGATGTAAGAAAAATCTCCATATGCAATTCCGTGTTCATCTTTGTAAGCTTAAGCTCAAGCTCAAATCAATCATCTACATTTACCCAACAATCATTGAAATCTTAGAATTTTTCACTACTATCTTCACATGTTTGCACATCTACACTATCCTTTCAACTGTTATTGGAATCAGAAATACTAGAAAGACAGAGAATAGATCCCATAAACAACAAACCAACACCAAGCATAATTTAAATACTAAGATAAACACAAGTTTTTACAAGAACATCACTAGATTAATCACATCACAAGGAAACAGAAACAAGCAAAACATTACACCTAACACATCCGAAAATCCTTCACTTTCTTTACAACCCCTTTGTACAATCAAAAATCAAGGATGTAAACTTGTACTCCTAACTGCTAGGCAAAGTCATATTACTCTCACAACTGAAATTCTTCAAACTGCTTCCCACTTCAAGCTTTTGTTACCCTCAGATCTCCAAAATCATACCATGCTCCACAAAAAAAGAAAAGCACCACAACAAAACTTACCACCAGATGCTAGATGTTGAAACTCCTTTCTCCAGACATTTCTTCAGTGACGTTAAATACCATCAAGTCCCTCATAAATTTTCACGAAGATGTACAAGAATGACTAAACATTCTAGTTCTAGGAATTTAATGGTATTCTATGGAAGACTAATGCGAGTCCGCATCGAATCTTCCTCACCGTCATTTGATATAGTTCAATTCATCAAATATGTAATAAGGAGTTGTTCCATCATCCTCATCTGAAGTGGTGTAAGGCCCCTGGAAATCTTCATCCTCATCTTCCTCATCTTCATTTCCATTGTTATCTTCAACATCACTACAAGGAACTGTTGGACCAGAGAATACAGGGTTTCCATCAATATCCAAACCATAACTTTCCTCTCCATCTGAGTCGACATATAGTGGCTCCGACAGGGTTTTGCAAATTTTCGAGGATTGTAGGTCTTTTCTGCAAGATTTTGATCATACATTGCATCCTCATATTCCTGTCTTTTCTTCTTCTCTTTCACCAATCTTCTTGCTCTCTTCTTCCTCTTCAAAGAATTAGCACTACTCTCCTCTTCCTCATCCTTATAAGACTCTTCCTTCTCTTCATTCTCACTATCACTTTCAGTCATGCTCCGAGTTTTACCCCATGAAGGCTTCCAATCTCCCCTTCTTCTCGAAGTCTTTGCCTGTGTCGACGTGCATCAACAACCTCAACTTTCCTTAGCCAGAGTTGGAATTCCTCATCATTCTCTACCCTCAATCTGTCATATTTCTCTTTCTCCTCTTGTGCCTTTTTCTTGGCCTTCTCCAGATTCAAATACTCAATCAGACTCTCCATCTCAGTGCTTGTCAAGGCTTCAATTGCAGATTTTGCATGTCGCATGGCTACATAATCTGATGACTCACAAGAATTCCCACCTCCGACAGAACTTGAAGCATCATCGGCCATTTCTCTTAATAAAGTTCTCTCTATCTTCTTTTCTTCTCTCTTTTTGGTATAATTCTGGGATTATCTCCTTTTCTCTCTTAAATAGAGGTGGTAGATTAGCCATAAATGGCTCTTTATGGCTCTTAGTCAAGCATCTTGTCACTTGGCGATTCACGCCCTTCAATGCCATGCGCAACGCTCCAAACTTTCATCATTATCCTACTAAACCCTATTTTCAAAGTCTAAATTGAGACGCTTCAATTTCCTTTAATTTAGCGGAAACACTATTAAGAGATGATTAATTAGGTTTCTTATTGTTGAACAGGTTTATCTGGGTTTTAATTAAAACTTTATGTTTTATGCGATTCTAACAAGAAGCTTTGTTGGGAGGCACCACTTTTATTTGGGGTATCATGAACAGTCGGGTTATAAACCATGTCGATCAGCAAACTAAACCTCTTCAAACCACAAAAATATCTTTTTTTACCACCACCAGTAAACCAATAAATCACCACACTAATTTTCACCCCACCCAATTTTCTTTACCCCACACAACTTTGTTTATGACAATTGTACGTACATGTACAACCAATCAGGTTTACAATTCGTGTAATGCCAAAGCTCTTAAATGTTCACCAACCTTCATGCTTACATACGTGCATGACGTACTTAGAACAAAGATAAACTATTTGTTTGAGAGTACTCTCTGCATGGCTCTTGGGTACAACTATCACGTGCAAACCAAGCCAAGGTCCCTATCAACCACTCATAGGAAAGATATCAGATTATCTTCTAGCCCTGTAAAGAGCTCTTTGTTTGAATACAAAAATTTGGACCCTTTCACAAAATCATACCTTTCCAAAACCCTCTCTCTCTCCGAACAATTTCTACTCATTCAGAGTTCCCTTTTAAGGATCAAAGTGAGTTTGACGGCACATCCAAGTTCCAAATACACATTGGTCTGATAGGACTATATCATACCTGCACCTATACAAGAATCTTTTCTTTTCATATTATTATTTTAATACCAAGCCAATCTCTTGTATCTGATAAAACCTTACTTCTCTCCATCTCCATTATTTTCTACATGGAAATATCTCCACCCCAACCTTCTCACACTCCTGAAAACCTTGAAATTCAAAACCTCACTAAACAAATGGCTGATAAGCTGAAACTACCTTCCACTTTAACAGAACCAGTCTATATTGACAAAACTGTTATCTTGGCTGAAGATGATAATAGTTGGAAATGGTGTATGGTTGGCTATGTCTGCAGTGAAACCCTCATCCCTACCTCTTCAATCTGTTACTATACATGCAATCAATGGCCTTTAGCTCAACCACCTACTGTTACTACATTCAATGGTCCGAGAAACAAAGTCCTCATCCAATTCCTAGCTGAAACTGATTTCAATAGAATTAACTCTCAGAGACCCTGGTTTGCTTGTGGTCATCTAATGGTTCTCAAGATTATTCCAATAAACGGCTGGCCAACAAATCATCAAATCTCATTCACTGAAGAACTGTTCTGGCTCATTCTATGCAACATACCTAAGGAGTGTACTCGAATTTGAAGATCTTCAAAAACTTACTCTCAAGATGGGCGAATTAATAGAAACACAAACACCTTTTGGGAACCACCCTCTTAAGAAGAATGTTAAGGTCCGTGTTCGAGTTTGCGTTCAAAAAGCTCTACCAATCGGTATTCCACTTTTACAACGGGGAAGAGACCATCTCTTCCTAATTGAATGCGGAGATACTATAAAGTTCCCAAGTACTTCATGTACTTCTTGTCGGGTTCTAGATCATAAAGATGCTAACTGTCCAGCATGGAAGGCGAAAAAAAAAGTTAATCCAATAAGCAACTGCTTCCAGTTCAAAATATATCCTACCAAATATTTCAAAGTTAATGATGCCAAGTAATCAAGAAGCTCAACCCTCTCGGCCAAAATCCAACCTGGTAATACAAGATTCCATCATGTCTCCGGTTGAAGTGGTATATGAAACCCAAATTGATGATGCTCTTAATCAAGATAACTCTAAAGGTAAAGCTAAAGCCTCATTTCAACACTCTGAATATATCTCTCAGAAAGGAGTAGATAATAGTTTTCAAATGGGACCTTTTGTTAACCGATCCACTTGCGTTGAAAATCTTTGACGTTGGGCCCGTTCAAAGAAAGCCCCTCTCACTTGAACAATGCGCTTCTGTCATCTTTAAACAGGTCACAAACCAGAATGTCACAGTTGAAACCTCAAGAACTCTGCCTGAATCAGCGAATCGGGGTCCGATTCGAACCACTAATTCATCAAGAAGATTCAAAAACAATGCGATTCAGACAAACCAAACTACTCGTTTCTAGAGAAGAAGTTATTTCACAGTGAGAGCATGATGCTTTGACCAATCTCAAAAGGAGAAATAACCCAAGATCGGATTTGAGAAAACGTAATAGAGCTAGTAATTCTTCCCTAGATAGCATTGTGGTAATTCTCGAATCAACTGATGCTTGAACTCCGATTATGCAACACTTTGTACTTCTATTACCAAATTGGGAGATCTCCCAGCTATTAACCTTCTACCTACACTCTCAATACCCATTTCATGTTCGACACCTACGACAACTATAATGTACCCGTTAATGATACTTCAAGTAACGATGGCGTCCGTAATAATTCCCTTCATGAGGCCTCTTCTCGAATCTCGATTCTACCCGGAGACTAGTCAAATTGGAGGTTCTAATAGTTCTGCTTCCACCACTCAGGTAAACTCTAATCCCTCCCCTCCTACTATTGATCCCAAATTAATATTGCCACTAATACCAACTCCTATCATGTTAATAATGTTAATGTTATTGGTTGGAACATTAAAGGTTTGGGGTAAGAAAACTGACTAATAAGGAGCTTAATTCTGTTGTGTACAAATATTAACCCACGATATTATTTTCTTATCGGAAACTAAGATGAATAAATATTTGGCTGCTAGAAGATTAAAAAATTTTGGGTACCCATGTACCTTTAACGTCCCAAGTATTAGTATAAGTGGTGGCCTTGTTCTTGCTTGTAAAAAAGAAATTCAACTCAATGTTCTATCCTCTAGTCTAAGGGGCATCTATGTCACTACTACTGATACAATCCATTCTAAAGTTTTTCATTTACACTTCATATATGGTGAACCAAATAGCAATCTTAGACGGGTTTTTGGGAAGAGCAATGCCAACTACCTAAACCACCTTTAGATGAACCCGTTTTCTTTATAGGTGATTTTAATTCTCTCCAAAGTACTGAGGATAAAAATGATGGAGTAGAAGTTGATGACTCTGATTTCTTTAACCTTAGGAATTTTTTTGATACTCTTGATTTGCATGATCCTGGTTTCTCTGGTCCTAGGTTTACTTGGTCTAATATGCAACAAGGTCCTGATCTTATTCTTGAACATCTTGATAGATGTCTTATTAATTCTGTTGCTAAAACCCCTTTTCCCTAAGTTGTGTGTGAATAACTTTCCTAGAGATTCTTCTGATCACCGTCCTATGCATATTGGTTTTAACTATGATAATGTTTGCATGCCTAGGCCTTTCCATTTCATGGCCATGTGGATAGAAGATCCCACTTGTAGAGATATTATAACAAATTCTTCGTCTGTTAATGTGGTGGGATCTCCTGCCTATAAACTGAAAGCTAAAATTTTAAGTACTAAAAAAGGTTTGCGTGATTGAAATAAATCCTCATTTGGCAATATCCAAACCAATATATCTACTACTAGAAAAGAATTGGTTGATTTCCAGACCATATACCCTACAAATTGTAGAGCCATCTCTAGACTTAAAGCTAGATTGGAATATCTCTATAATCTGGAAGAACTCTATTGGAAAGATAAATCCAGAAAGGTTTGGCTTATGGAAGGTGATAGAAATTCACCATATTTTCATCGAGTCACCTTATTTAGGAGAAAGAGGAATGTTATTAGTTGGATAAAGAATGTTGCTAGAACTACTTTAACTGATAAAGATAGTATTAGCACTTCTTTTGTTGATTATTTCAAAAACTTATACTCCTCTCAACCACAACAATTTCAGGATGAAATCCTCTTGGATCTCCCTGTTAAATTTTTTGAAAGTGATAATGCTTCCCTCAACTCTCCTCTTACTGCAGAGGAGATAAAAAAAATGTTGTTTTTCAAATGGGGGGTAAAAAAGCCCCTGGCCCTGATGGCTTTACTGGTTTGTTTTATCAAAAACATTGGGATATTGTGGGAGAAGCTGTTGTTGATATGACCCAAACCTGCTTCAGAACTGGGAATATTGCTAAATTCTTTAATCATACTAATATAGCTCTTATCCCTAAGGTCCCTCTAGCAGAGTTGGTCTCTCAATACAGACCCGTAGGGCTTTGTAACTTTATTTACAAAATCCTTTCTAAAACTCTAGCTAAATGTGATTAAAACCTTTTATGAACAATTTAAATTCCCAAAACCAAAGTGCTTTTGTACCTAAAAGAAGTATCTCTGATAACATTCTTCTTGCTAATGAGGCTATCTATGTTGTCAATCATCATGACAAAGTTACTGGCAGTGCTGAGACATGTCTAAAGCTTATGATAAGATGGAATGGACTTTTCTTAAAAAGGTTTTAAAAAAAAATAGGTCTCTCTGATCATTGGGTCAAACTCATTAATCAACGTGTCTCCATTGTTTCTTATTCTGTTCTTCTTAATGGTAGCCCTATTGGCCTCTTCAAGCTAGAGAGAGGTATAAGACAAGGAGATCCCTTGTCTCCTTACCTCTACATCATTTGTTCCGAGGCTTTGTCCTACTACATTGATGCTTTTACTAGAAAAGGGATGTTTGAAGGCATAAAGGTGTGTAAAAATGCTCCTACTATGACACACCTTCTTTTTGCTGATGATTCCCTGCTCTTTTCTAAAGCTACTATTAAGGATTTCCAGACTATCAAAGAGTACCTTCAAAAAAACTGCTTGGCTTCAGGCCAAGAAATCAATTTTGACAAATCTGGAATTCTGTTCAGCAAACAAATTCATGAGCACCTCAAACTGCAGCTTTCTAATATTCTTGATATTAGTAATAGGGATCTGGGAGAAAAATATCTAGGCACCCCCACTGCCTTTAAAGCTTCAAAATCCAAACCCATATGGGTATTCTCCAAGCCATTAATGCTAGAATTTTTGTCTGGCTTCATAAGCTTCTTTCTCAAGCTGATAGGACTACTCTCATTAAGCATATTGGTCAGTCCATCCCCCTCTATCAAATGGGAGCTTTCCTTATTCCCAAATATCTTTGCAGGAAAATGGACTCTCACCTTTGTAAATTTTGGTGGGGGGAAACTCTTGACCCAAAAGATAGAAAACTCCATATTTTGGGTCGGGATATTCTTTGCTCTCCGTAATCAAGGAGGTTTGGGTTTTAGGAAAGCTGAACTCAATAATCTAGCAATGCTTGCTGTAAATGCATGGAGGATCATTGAGAACCCTGATTGCCTCCTAGCCACCACTTTGAAAGCTAGATATTTTCCTAAGACTGATTTTTTAAACTCCAAGTGTCCTGCTAACTGTTTTTGGACTTGAAGATGTTTACATACCATTAAAGAGCTCATAAAACCTTTTATCACATGGATTGTTGGAGATGGTCAATTTATTGACCCTTGGTGTGACAAATGGATTCCTTCTCTAGGATCTGCTGTCCCCAACCCTTTGGTACCTCCAGATCCAACTATAAAAGTCTCCTATTTCATTAATCCCATTACCAGATCTTGGGATGTAGATAGATTAAACACCCATTTTGATGATGCTTCGCATAGGAAAATCATCACCATTCCTTAAGCAGTGTTGCACTCGATAGGAGGGCTTGGGACCTTTCAAAAAATGGTAGATTTACTTCTAAATATGCTTACCTGGGAATTCGAGGGCTTAGGCCTTCCCCTTGTAGTGCTCTTTGGAAACGTATTTGGTAAAATTAATGTGCCCTATAGAATTCAAGTTTTTCATTTGGAAAGTCTAGAAATGGCTTACACCGCTAGAACTGTTCTTCGTACTAGAATGCCTATGAATTCTGTGGATTGCACTAGATGTAAGGACCATTCTTAATCGATTATGCATGCTTTTGTTCTTTGTCCATTTGCTAGTCGAGTCTGGTTTTTATCTCAGTTCTGTGTTAACACCCAGTTCTTCAGTACTAATTCTTTCTCGGATTGGATGTTATTTTGGTTAGTCAACCCTGCCTCTAAGCTCCCTGATGGAGATCAGTGTCTCTTTGTATCTATCCTCTGGTCTTTGTGGAAAAGTAGAAATAATCTAGTGTTCCAGGATGTGAAGGAAAACCACACTGCTGTTCTGATGAGAGCCAAAGTCATGCTTCTTACTAGAAAAACCACTATAACTATCTCTACCAGGATCCCTACTAGTATTAGTGACAGATGGATGCCCCCTCCCACTGGATGGATAAAGTGTAATACAGATGGAGCTTATGATATTATTTTCGGTGATGACGGTGCAGGCTTTGTGATGAGGGACTTCACCAATAATGCTACTTTTTGTGCCTCCATTGTCTTTCAAGTTCAATCTGTTTCAAGAAGTCAAGCCGAGCAATTTTGGCAGGTTTAAAGAAAGTTGTGGAGCAAAATCTTACGCATCTAATCATAGAGAGTGATGCTCAGAGCCTAATCAATCAATTTTATGCTGGTTTGTTTGATGGGAACTCTAGAACGGATGCTATCTTCAAGGATATTCAGTTTTTTGCTTCTAAACTTGTTGCTTGTTTATTTATTTTTCAGCCACGCATCTGTAATTCTGTGGCTCACGAACTTGCCCATTGGGCAAAATCAAACAACTCTACTATGTACTGGTGTGTTCCTTCAATTTGGCTTAGGCCTTTTGTTGAGGGGGATCATTATCCTTTTTGAAGGCCTTTGCTTATAGAAAAAAAAAGTTTAAGATTTTTATGTGATATTTTAAAGATTTTATTTTTCTCGGAAGACCGACTCGTATCTGAAGGTTTTTGGTAGCTCAAAAGGACAACAAGCAACGTAGTAATATAAATTAACCAAGCACTTCACAAACCAGTTATTCACCCTAATTTATAAAGAGTCCATTCCTTTTAGATTCCATATTTTCATAAATAACAGTAACTGTAATATGATAAGTTTGAATGACCATGTTTGGATAAAAATAACATATCCAACCAGTTAACAACTCCACAATCGATCGGTAAAGATGTTAGGATCCAAAGATCCAACCATTCTCAAGGTTTTTTTTTTTCATAAACATAGTAACATAAATAACCTGAATCGGAATCGGTCGAAATCTTCATCATCGATCTTATGTAACGATTTGTTAGTGTCTTTAGGTAAATGTTGTTGTTGGTGTCTTTGGTAAAAAAAGCTTGATGATGTAAAATTAATCTTCTTCATCAAACTAATTATGAAATTAGTTGATATGAGCCTATCAGAACCTCAACTAAAACACTAAGAAAGACACTACGTACACGTCTAATATCCTATATCAAAAGAGAAATAACAAAAAAGTTAGAGTTTGTTAGAGCATTGCTCGGTTGAACCCATCAAGCGTTGGTATGTCAAGGTTGGTTGTCATATTTTAGTGTCAAAACTCATAAGTCGCTTGATTAGATTACTAGAGTCAACTTCGTTAAGTTGAGATTATAATAAGATTTACACAAGTAGTTTGTATTCAATCTTATTAAATACGTCCATATATAATTAAGATCAATTACGAGACTCATTTCTTGTAGAATTAGTATCTTGTAAGATAGATAACAAGTTTATTACTTGGCAGAATTTGGATCTGCATAATTGGATACGACAAGATTGTTCTTGGATATTGATTTTTGGGATCGTCCAAGTACTCTTCTTAAAAATCAGGTTCACGGACTCTATTTCCTAGACTTTTTGATTGAGAAGAGACCGAAACACAAACTCTATATACATATTGTCAAGGATATCATTAAGTTGGTTTACTTGTAATTGTATTAGGTTTGTCCATGCAGGTTGTCGAACGAAAAAGTTTGTGGTGTACTAGGTACCCTCTCCCTTTTAAGAATAAATTTTGGGTTTGTAAATACCAGATCTACCCCTAATTTGTGTTAAATGGTTGTTTCGAACTAGAGTAGTAGAAGCTTAGAAGTATAAAGTACAAGTAATTGAATGTTAATAGAGGTAGTAGTACCTGTAGGAGTAAGTGATTCAACTTAAGGAGTAGAATAATCAGTTGAAGTAGTCTGCAGTTAAAGTAGAAGCAGTAGTGAAATCAACTGAAATTGATTGCAAAGTTCAAGTAGCAACAAAATCGCACAATTGAGATGGCTTGAGAGGATACACAGCTTCATGAAGTTTACATGTCTATAAATGAATACCTTTCTCGTGGTTAGTTGTGATTAGATTTAACATATGTACCTCTTGCCTTGTGGATTGTATCCGGTAAAACACACACCGCACACTTCCTGGATCAAGCTTATTAGCAACGTAAGGCATGAGATGTGGATAACAAAACATCCAAAGGACTTTAAGAAATAATAATCGGGTTTCTATGAAATAAGACTTCATAAGGATATTTGAGATCAATTGCTCTAGTTGATAACCTGTTGAAAGTGTAGTTAGATGTTTGAAGCCAGAAAGAATCTCCAAGACCTGATTGTATCAGAATAAGTTCTTCTTATATCAACAAGATATCTATGTTCAGACTCAGCAACCTCATTCTTCTCATGGGTGTGAGGATAAGCTACTTCATGAACAACATTATTATCAGATAAGAAAATATGTTAATCCATGATTCAGAAACTCTCCACCTCCATTAGTTCTAATGACAACAATGAGTAACTGCAGAAGATTCTCAATTTGAGCTTCAAACTGAAAAAACACTTTCTTGAAATCAAACTTTTCATATAATGGGAATATCCAACAAAACTTGGAATATTCATCAATAACATTGAAATAACCATAATTGGATGGTACATGACTAGGACTCCATAACCTAGATGAAGTAATTCAAGAGGCCTATTCCCAAAATAATAAAAAATAGAAAATGGGAGTTTATGACTCATACCAACTTGGAAATCATGACAGAACGAAGGTGCTCTCATTATTATAGATATATTTAAGTGCTTACAAACATGTTTTAATGCTTTGTATAAAGGATATGCCAATCTCTTGCCAAATATCTGCAGAGACAGCTTGTGAAGCAATATCAGCTGACAAATCTTTATTTATGGAACATAACGTTGTTGTGGTAGATGATGGAGCTTTATTAGTTGATTGTTGTTGAAGAAAGTTCAGAGGATAAAGTTCACTATATTGAGGGCCTTTCAAAGTAACTCTCCAAGATAAGAGATCATTAACAAAGAAGCCATCATAATCAAAAGTAATAGGGAAATTATTATCCTTAGTAAATCTTTGCACATAAAATAGGTTACTTGAAGCTTAAAATATTTTTCAAATCAAAATAAGAAGAAGAAGTGGATCTAATTGAAGAACAAATTCTAGTAATCTGCATAGCTTCACCATTAGCATCTTGGATAACTTCCGAGCCATCATAAGTGGTAGAAAATTGTAACTTTAACCGCAACTAGGACACACAAGTGTCAGGATTGAGATTCTAGTTTGTAGTGAATCCTTTATTATTAATGATGAACAAGGATAGGTAGCTTACAATCAAATCTAAGTTAGTAAACTAGTTTTTATGTTTACGAATTACTTTGATACCAATATATCTTATCTTCTTAATATGGATTGATCATGCAAGCTTGTGAGAAGTTTTCATTGATTTACCAAGAAGAATGTGCTACCACATATTTGTCAAAATAAGCTTTGTGCACCAAGTGGTTATCCCAATATTAGTAGTTAAATCATTCATGAACCATCAAGCATTCATGGAGTTCAATAACTCTCAACACCAAAATTGCCCGTGAACTGTGCAAAATAGTTTGTGAACAAGTCTTTTGAATCCATAATTTCATGAACTGTCCAAATCAGTTTGTATACTCAAGTTGCAAAAAGTCTTCATGGGCCCCTTAGAATCAATCGGTTTGCGTAATGACCAAATCAGTTAATGTACTTGAGAATTCGAAAGTGTCCATGGACATATCAAAATCAACCAGTTTGTGAACTGATCAAATCAGTTTGTATATGCGAGTTAATTGGAGAATAATTCATCAAGTCTTATTATTTATAATTTCCAAGTGCGTGGACTGACCAGAACAGTTCGTGAATATAAAAACTAAATTGACGAGTCGGGTGAGCTTAGTACACAAAGTCACAAACACAATATGTCGAACAATAAATTGCTCTCAACCTGTCATGCACTTGTTTGCGAGTAAAAACAATTCGCTGATTTTCTGGTAAAAAGTAGTGGAGGAGGCAAGTGCTTGATGAAGCATGTGCTCAAAGTAGAAAATCGCCTGAACCTTTAAACAAATATACTGCACGAGAGTACTTTGAGTTCGAGAGACTAATTTGTAGGACCCTGTCCTAAACCAAGATAATGGCCGTTGCATTCAATTCGGTCACAAGAGGAGGAGAAAGGTCCGTTTGTAGGGAGGGAAGCTAGGAATGTATAGAGATCAATGGAGATTTATCTATTGAGTATGTGATGTATTGAACTGATTTGAAGATGAATTCTCAGTATAGATGAGAGGAATTATCTGTAAGTATTTGATAATTGACAATGATGAGTCTTACTCGAATATCGTTGTTAAGTTATCAAATCATAGGTTGGGAAACCTATTTATTGCAACACATCGATTTCCTGTAAGTGGTGACATTTGAAGGAAGTGAAAGAATGGGGAAGTGGGAGAACGTGCAAAAACCACTTCCACTTTGCGTGGAAGACTTGGTTGATTGACCATCCACTATTCCATGTACTCTTTCAACTGCCAGTACGACTTACCACATTTCTCATCGTGGATGTATTGCACATCGCACGTGTTGTAGACCGTCGGACCAAAAAACTAATGATATCCCCCATGTGACATGAATTGATGTCTTATGTGAAGATGCTTTGCGTGACGTATTTTTATATGTGGTCAATCTTTGACCTACGATTATGATTCTTAATCGATGAACTGAATAGTTCATAATTCAAGGTCATGATGGATGAAACATGAAGTGCTGGAACAAAAACATGCTCTGTGAACCATGGGCGTTGAATTAGGTCACTTATGACTGTGACATATCATTATGCTAGCTGAAGCAGTAATGATAGTTAAATGACTTGGATTAATGAACATATGTTAATGAGATTGCTGGATCGATCATAAACCATTATATTGGTACGTTGAGCACTTGACAGGAAGTCTTATGAAAATAACCATTGTTGGATGATCATAGAAGGTTCATGATCCATGTGTCATGAGTCAGTCGAATGAAAAGGAGAGAATATAATATTAAAGTAATGGTTGACTGACGAACCAAATGTTGGTTGATGAACCAATAAAATACTAACAGCTGGATCAGTGTAAAATTCTCGAATGTTGATAGCTGAATCAACATGAGAAATATTGCTTTGTAGAGCAATTGATAGTTGAATCAATATTATTTAAATATCAATAAAATATTGGTAGCCGAACGAATATTAAACTATTAATTAAAATGTTAATTGTTGGATGAACATAAAATTATTGCATGTTTAGAGTTATGCTCTGCAGAGTATTAGGTTCAAAACCCTAATTTTGATCAATGGATGACCAATGGATGATTAGTTGAGAATCAACCAATGTATGAGAGAGAGGAATGACTACATGAGGTGATGGAACGACCATGTAGTGTCTAGGTGCTCGACCGAGCATTCATCAAAGTCCTTTGCAGAGCAGTTGGTGAAATGATGATTAATTGTTGTTTAATCATTATTAAAATAGTGATTGACTGAGCAATAGGTTGTAAAACCTAATTATGGAGAGAGGAGGGACCAACCAAAGGGGTGTGGAACCATCCCTTGGTGGTCATGGGACCATCTGATGGTAAATGGATCATCTTCCCAGTTGTTGGAGAGAGCTTGAACCAAATATGAATTGGAGATGATTAATTGGGTCATTAATTACTGAAAGAGGTGGGACCGGATTCCGCAAGCTAAAGGACCGACCATCACCGGTCATGGTGGCATGCTCATGTTACTATGTTGTTCGCAGACCAATCCTTAGAATTTTGATATTTTCTGATGGTCCATCGAGCATTATTTGGTCCTTTAATGAAGAATCTGAGTTTAATTGAAACTCTTAATTTTGGTTGAAAGGCCAACCATCAAAAATATTAAAATAATATATTTTTCTTATTATTATTGTTTTAAAATAATAATATAGTAAAAAAATAAGGTGTTTACAATGAGTTAATTGGTAATCTAGTTACGAACTGGGCACCAACACCCTTTTGAACTGCCAAACCTATCCTATGGAAAAGAAAGTTGTCATGACCACTATTTGCATCATTAGGAAATTCTTGAGCCTCTGCAAAAGGTATCTTCACCCAGTTCACCTTGTGTTGATAGTATAATTATCATGGTAGAAAGACATAATGGTTGCAGGACCACTTGCTTTGCTAACCATATGGTCCATGGAGCAATATTTGAAAAGATATGGAAATAAGGAGTTTTGAAAGAGGAAGTCTTTAAAAAAGAAAACCCTGATAATAATAAAATAGTATTTATATAATATAAAAAAATAAGGAAAAAGGAGTGGGCAACAGGCTAAAACCAATGCACGGCTAGCCGGCCGACCGTGTGGACCCCACTCCACGGTTTCCTAATTTTTACTATTTTATTAATATTTTCTCTCTCTTCCATTTCCTTCTTTGATCAAACTTTCGTATCCTTGTGCTTTCATGTTTTTGGATGCTCCTTTGAGCATTATTACTAAATACGCCGTGCCTTTTACACGGGGCTTACTCGGGGGTGCCCCATATGCCCGAAAGGTAAATATTCATTGTTGCTCCGTGAAATTCAGCTGAGAGAAGCCATGGATCCTGAGTAAGTAAACATTAGGGTTTAATTAGTGTTTTTTTTCCTATGAATTCAACCGATGAATACTGCAACTAGAATTAATTAGTCGCTCTATACTAGCATGCAATATGTCAAAGGAGCATTTAATTGATTCAAATATGCTGTGATCAGCATCATATTTATTCTGAATATTAATCTGGGCCAGACACCAAAGATGAATTCTGAATTCAAAAGAGACGCTGAGTCTTTCAGCTTAATCATAAAATATATGAAATATTAAAACCTTCTACTTCAGAAACCCTAATGTTACTGACATATATTATTACTTTCATGAGATTACAGGATTGCAACTCATTTCTCTCGTGAAAGGTGAAGACACAATATTCTTATGATTCCGATACTGATGAGAGATGCATAATTTCCGATGTGATTTTACGAATATAACTTCGCCAAAAATCCACCGTCAACAACGATAAGTTTTCCATTGCTTGAATTTATGGTTCGAGTTTTATCAAGTACTCGAGATTTCTTCTTTGTAATATTTATCATAATATTAAAGTCATACGAAATTGTCTCAGTAGATAGAATGGTAGAACATATGAGAAAATATGATAGTTAGTTTTCACATATCTTTGTTGATGAAGTTCCCATAGATGTTTGTGTTGTTTCTCAATCTTCAAGGTCGTTTGATGAATTATGACACTCAACTACCGTTATATTCCTAGCCCTAAACTGACCCTAGTATACTATAAATTAAGATATAGTTTTGATCAATTAAATCTGGTAACGATCTTGATATACCAAAACTTGTGATTATGATCGACCCATGCTCTCACAAGAACCCTAATTTATCATTTACACAATTAAGAGTCACAAACATGAAAGTGATGTAAAATGGGGATATCCCATGACCTAATATCAACTAATTTAAAGTTGAATCATCAAATTTCTACACATCCCTAAGTTGGTGGGAACCCTACTTTCATTATGCTTATAACAACTTTAATTCAATGATGAAAGCTGTAACCTTTGATTAAAACACGCATTATGTATAATATCACAAACTCATCGATTGATATGCATTGATTTGTTAAGTTGATTAAGAACAACGATTACCTAAAAACAGTTCCCAATTTAAAAACAAGTAGAAGGAATTTTTCTACTTCGTCTATGAAACCAGCCAACCTTATTGACATCTGCAACTTAATTTACTGTAAGTTCAGGCTCACTCATCCATAACTTAAATGAAATTATTTTATATTTTCAGTATAAAAGGAAGAAGAACGAGAAGAGGTAAAACGAGCCTCTTTTTATTTCTTTTCCATTTTGGTTTTACTACTAACAAATTAAGCACTCAAATACCCTTGACAAGCTCCTTAGATGACACATGTAAAATATGCTTAAAATATCTAGCTATAGTTTTCATAACACATATTAATCATCACTATTAGTATTGAAAACACTGGGGTACCAAAATACACCACCAACATTTTCGTTGGCAATCTGTATGGAAAAACTCAACATAACTCTGAGAGTTAAAACTCAATCAAGGAAAGTGTCTAGAGTTATATCTCAATCTCTCTTGTGATTAGAACGTTTACATAATTGAATCCGTGAACCTAATCTCAAAGAGAGTTCTTGGACGGTACCAAAAACCAATATCCAAGGATCAATCAAGTCTTACCCCACAAACAAGGTCAGACCTATCTACTGTGATTGATCAACGCACAGCCTGTGATATTTCAGTTATTAAGATAAACAATATAATGCGGAAAAAGAAATAACACAGACACCATAAGTTTCGCTAACTAGGAAATCGCAAATGCAAAAAAACGCCGGGACCTTGTCCAGATTGAACACCAAATTGTATTAAGCCGCTACAGACACTGGCTTATTACCAATTAACTTCGGTATAGAATGTAGTTGAGCCCGAACTCCGTCTCCACTGATTCAGGTACAGTCTCGCTCCTTACGCCTCTTGAATCCCGACAAGACTCCGCGCAATTGATTCCCTTAGATGATCTCACACCAACTAAGAGTTGCTTCAACTCAATTAAATACTTTAAACCAAATATGCCTCCCACATATTAAGCCTATGATTGATTTCCTAATTTACGATCTAAACGGATGATCAGATCAAACGAAAGATCTAGGTGATGGAAATCGATATTAACTTGACAAAAAACGAAAGATCTAGGTGATGGAAATCGATAGCCACTTGATAAAATTATGGCTATCCTCAAAATCCGGACTTATGCAACCCGAAGTGCAGCCTAGATTATTATTCACCTTACAAGTATAAAAATTGCGGAATCAACAAAGTCACAAAGACGGAGAGAACTTTGATGATTACTATCTTTCTTGATCATTGGAGCAAGCTCTACAAACAATCAAGATCAGGATACTCGAGTTATCAAGATAAAAGATAACTGGACATGGCTTCACGAATCCCTTTGAAGTCTTTACAGTAGAAACGAATGATCAGATCAAACGTAAGATCCAGGTGATGGAGATCGATAACAACTTGACAAAAGTTTGGCTATCCTCAAAATCCGGACTTATGCAACCCGAAGTGCAGCCTAGATTATTATTCAAGTATAAAACTTGTGGAATCACAAAGTTTGAGATGAAGAGAACTTTGTGATTTCTATCTAGCTTGTTCAAGTGATAAATCAACAATCGAACAAGATCAGGATACTCAAGTTATCAAGATAAAAGATAACTAGTCCTAGCTTCATGAATCCCAGTGAAGTCTTTGATAGTCGCTAAACCCTAAAAGGGTTTCCGGGGAGGACGACTCTAGATACAACAAGGACACTCTAAAAAGTAGTGTCAGGATTCAAAGATCCCAGTTGCCAAGAGTTTCCCTTATATATACTTCAAAGTCTAGGTTGTTTTAGGTTTAAGCTAAGATAGCTTTGGAACCAAGCAAACAATATTCACCGTTATATGAAAGATTTAAATCTTATTCATATAGATATACACTTAGGTTAAGTGAATCGTAACCGAACCGTGTATAAAGACTATGCCCAACATCCATGGTCAGCCGAAACTGGCCGGCTTGAACTTAAATCTTAACACTCATTTCCATGAACACAAATACATTGATCTTGAGCCACAATCATGTGATCAAATGAGTCTAGTATTAATTAGAGAATTGATCAATTGCAAATTATCTCGGAGAAATAATTTAATCGCAATTGAATCATAATCGACATAGTTGGTAAATGCACAAACTATAAATACTTGAGTAGTTCGTGAATTGATCGAGTCAAGGTACGTGGACCGGTTTGCAAACTTACAAGCAAAACCGAGTTAGGAGTTGACAGAACTTTTTCGATTCACGTCTTAGGTTTTGCAAACTTAGGTGCAACACTAAGTTAAAGGTTGACATAAATTTTTCAGTTCACATACCGGTTTGCAAACTTAAGACCTTCACAGGTTCCGGAGTTCACAAAAACTCTTCAGTTTGCGTACCGGTTTGGGTACTAAACTGGTTCTAGAACATAGAACTATATTGGTTCGCATACCGGTTTGAATACTTTAAACCGGTTCCCTTACTACAGTTCCACAATGGTTTGTATATGAAAACACATACCTATCCAGATCAAGAAACAAACAGGTTCTCCCATGATGTAGATTCGAATATGTGTATCACACAAATCTGCAAGTTGATGTATAGCTAATCCGCTACGTGTACGAGTACATGTAATACAACTTCGGACATATAACAGTTTTCCCAGTTTGTAAGACTGATACCACTGTCTTGTATTCCGAATATAGTAGTCTTATATTTCTCTAAATCAATTTGAGACATTCATGAATAACATTAATGACACATATCACTGTTCCAGGCTATTTTCGAATGATAAACTTGAATCTATAAATGGTTCCGAACAATAAATTGTTCTCCACCGAATTTGATCAAGTATGAACAAATGTTTATTAAGCTTAGTCATTGTATTTCGAAAAATTCGTAAACTAAATAATTAGTACTCGACTCGAAATTCTTGTCTATGCAAGCTAGTCTAATTAGTTATGCGACAATCGTCTCAAGGATAGAAAGGTGATTATAACTTGAGAAGTAGGTGGTTAAGTCTTCACTTAATTTTTGTTGATGAAGTTCTCCAAAAGCTTCGGTTGATCTTCGCCTTCAAACTGTAGAATGCAAATGATGATAGTTCGTTTTCTCAACTACCTCTATCCTAGATCGAGACTTAACTGATTGTATACTAGAAATCAAGATATAGTTTTGACAACTAAATTTAACAACAAGCTTGATATAGCAACACTTGTGATTTCGACCGAGTAATGCTCTAACAAGTATTACCAAGGGATAACCTAAGAGTATTGAAGGATCTTGAGTATTAGAGTTTTACGCACTATAAGTACAAAATTTGACTAAGGGGTTTAGTTAAATCAGATCAAAAGTGCAGGGTCTCACATCATTACCCTCTTTAAAGAACTTCATTCTGAAGTTTAATATAAAACCAAAAGGAGAGAAAAGTTACATATAACCACCACACGAGTAGAGAATGGTGAGTTCCAGATGCACTATCCCGTTTAAACAAGAACCGCTCTGATACCAACTCTGAATTGGTGGGTTACTTCTAGCTTAACTGGCAAGCTCCGTCTCTCTGATACACCACTCATTGAACCACCATTATGAACTTTTAGGACTAATTCGATTTTTTACCAAGAAAATGTTCATCTGATTATCAATTTGGTTATCCACTTCGCTAAAGATTTTCATAATGACTATTCATTATTTTTTCTCAAACGGCTTCTTTACAAGAAAACACTTCTGAAGAAAACTCTTAATTACATTCATACTTATTGGAAACCCTAGAGGTATATTTTATTGTTACTGTAAACAGTTTCACATTTCCATTTTAAGGGTCATGGTCTTAGTCTTCAGGTCTCGCACGTACTAATTTTTGATCATGGCCGTGCTAGAGACTCGTTCTCCAAGTCTCGACCTCGGTTACGTCTTAGCACTCAGCTCTAGGACCTTACAACTGTCAGTTATTTGGTAGATGCTATATTTTTTCATCCACAAACAAGTCTTACAATAACTACAAACCAAACAAAAAACAAACAAGTATTAGAAAAGGAAACAAGTCACATAATTAAACAACCTATATGTCTTAATTATCATAAAAACCATTTTTACTTCTTTTCCCACATCTTAATTATCATGAGAAACAATATTACCAGCACCACCACCATCATCATCAGCAACAACAACATCTTCAACTTTTGCAACAACAAATTCTTCTGTGATCTCCTTCATCTTTGCGTCATGTTCTCTCCATAATGCAATATCGTCTCTCCTACACTTTGCGTAATTGATAAGCTCAATAATTTCTTCATAAGTAAGTAACTCAACCATCAAATTTCTTTCTCCAGTTTGGTTTCTAAACCGTATGGAAACTTATACATAGATCTTACAATATCTTTCTCCGGCATCCTATCCACATCCATTTGTTCGACAATTAATAGTAACATCTTTTCTTATCGTTATCCATATCTGCAAAAAGTAAAATCAAGAGAAAATATATAAGTATGACTAAAGAAGAATAGTTTCAAAAACAAGGGGATAAAATAAGTGGATATACCTATAGACATCCGCCAATTCTTGCCGGCGAAAACTCCAAAAAAATAAATCCCGCAGAACTGGTGGATATAATACATGCATATCCATCGATTCTAAAAAAGGTGAAAACTTCTGAAAAATGAGTCTCGCAGATATCGTGGATGAAATAGATGCATAACCAGCCATTTTACAGAAGGGGAAAACCAGAAAAAAAAGAAGAAGATGAATTTAATCGGTGGATAAAACACTTTTTTTTTTTTGAAGGTTTGGATAAAACACATGAATACCCCACCAATTGCCACTGGACAAAATAATAAAAAAGAATAATAAATACAAAAGAATCGGCGATTTAGATGCATCTTACACAGAAACAAAACACTAAAATTTGTTTTTTGTTTTTAGGGATTTTAGTTTTGTGAATTAGATGAAAATGAAGATGATTTGATATTTATATGAATTAGAATTAGGGCTAATTAGAAAGTAATTTGGTATTTTTACCAAATAGACACCACATATCCTCTTTCCTTAGTTGGTGAAGAGAATAGTAGGTCTCAAATTAACAGGATATTTATAGTCTCTAGGGAAGTTTTAACTTTTGCAATTGGAACATCTACGCCTTCACGTCCCTCAACAGAAGAAAAAAGCTCTCTCGCCGGAAACACCACCTTCTCGAGATCACAGGTGGAGTTTTTAGTAGAATGAGCGGGATTTTCATATCCTTTTATTACTTTTCACTAGATCTTTGTTATAGTAGGCGTATTTATGTTTATCTCTTATCATTTGATAAGTTTTGTGCACCTTTATGGTGATTTTATCTCCTCTACTAGAGAGGTTTATCTCCGCTTTAATGGTCGTTCTTGGGTACTATGGGTTTTAAAATCACTTGAGATGTATTCCAACGACGAGATCTTCATCATTTTTGTCTCCGACGACGGAATCTTCATCCCTGGATTATCCGGGGACGGAATCTTCAACAATGATATTCTTGACGACGGAATTTTCATCACAAGTTTTAAGAGATTTGAGCAAATCACTCCAACTTTATGAGCATTTCTTTATGATAAAGAAAAACAAACAAAATGGTTGGAATTTAATTCCGATTAAAAGCATTATTCCACCGATTCAATAGATTCTTATTCATGCTTGTATTCGTCATGTTCAGTTAATCTTTCTCTTTCTCTTATCGGATATTTCGGTGTTGTACTAGTACGGCATGTTCTTGTTACTTTGTACTCTCTAATTTTCCATTTTAAACCCAATGTAACATTGAATTTCCATCAATGAAAGGTTCCTTTACTACAACAAAATTAATAAAACAACGACCAGGCAGCAAACACATGCTGCTACACTGGAGTGTCATCAAGAGTATCAAGCACAGTTTGGCTAAGTTAGCCTATGTAACTGGTGGTTGAGATTTACTCTCCAATACATAAATCTATGACTATAATTTCTCCCATTAAACTATCATTTAATGACCCATTAAGGAAAATCTAATTTAATAAATGATTAATTTAATAAATTCCAAACTAAATTAGTGTTTCACACTAATTGGTGATAATAAATAATTTATTAATTCCCCATAATAGTGTTTTTTCACTAATTGTTCATAATAAATGATCTATGAAAATTTTTCATTATAAATTTTCCCTTAATTAAACTAATAAATTTGTATCTCCATTAATAATTAATTTTAGATTAAGGATATAGGATATAGGATTTAAGATTGAAGATTTTGAGTAAGAAAATGTTTAAGTATTTGTGGTTGAGAATGGCGCAAGTAGTGTTGTGAACTTTCGTGCATGGTTTTAATTATTATATTTGTTGCATTTGTTTGTTTTTCTATGCACTATATTATTTTTGGAAACTTCCTATTGGGTTGTGGTTGCTCACCCCGTTTCCTCCGTTTCCACAAAAGAAAGACTATCTGACAAGAAATTATTATATATCACGGAGATTTGGTATCGCGTTTTAAATTTATTTGAAGCGTTATTTTGTTTTAATTTGATACTTTTGATTTTGTAATTATTATTTGAATGTTTTGTAATTTTAAAAGTAAGATTACATAACATTTAGTAAGTTTAATTGAGCTTGAATTATTGATTTTATTTATTGAAATCTTTTGAAACGAAAAATATGGTCCTACACGAGTGGCGGTCCGGAAATTTGGACTTGCTAGCTGGATCGGACCTGACCAACAAGGTCGAACCTGTGTCCGCTAGAAGTCCGAAAATCCGGGATGTCACACACCACCACAACAAAATCACGTGGTACCACTATTGTTAACCCCAAAGCTGGGCGTGCTTTTCATTTTTAATCACAAACGTCATGTATAAAGCTTAGGTTGAACAAACTTAAGTCTTCAATTAATTTTTCTATTTGTTGTTGTTGTTATATTCTCTTTTATATTGAAATCTAATATATTTTTATTTTAATACAAAAAACCATAATTTGGCTAACTTTGTCTGTGTTAGTGGTGGTCCAAATTTATCCTGGGGAAAAATAAATCAATGGCCATGGTTATCCAAACCACACCCATTTTCTACACGTGTGCGCTAGGTTTTAGAGAGATGGATGAGTCACCGTGGGTGCTCAATCGTTTTGTACAGGTACCCAAAATCCTCTATCCTAGAAATCTTGATACCCCAAGCTTCACTGTAGCAAAACTGCCTTTGCTCCCTGCAGCACCAACTCCAACCATATCTACCCAAAATACCGGAATCATCCGCGCTGAAGATGAGACTGTGGCCGATAATGATCCACCTCGCAAGAAACCTCGCAAGAAACCCTGCCTTCAGAAGATGCCTGAAGGTTTCTCGGCATCTACCATTGCCGAAGATTAAGCATTAAGAAGCCTTGCACCAAATAAAACTACACCTGAGAATAGTAAATCATGTTTCTTTGTATGTCTGCATTTTTTTTTATTTTCTTTGATGTGTTTCCCTTTCTGCATTTTATTCTGGTGTGTTTCCCTTACTGCATTTTGTTAACGTGTAATTTCCTTTTTTTTTTTTTTTTTTTTACATTTTAGTATTAGTCCCTTTGGTCATGATTTACAGTAGCATTGGTGGATTTGATCTATCCCCTGTGTAACCGTGTTGATATGATAATCTAATTTATGTTCCCAATATTGATCTGAATCCGTAGTCGTTTTGAAGGAAATTTTCTGACACTTGCATCACCAAGCTAACGTAGTTCAACTTCCTAAGCAAATGATTACACTTTTGGCAAAAATTAAATCAATAAGATTGCACTTTTGGAAGAAAAAAAAAATCAAAGACGCCAACAAATGTTATGGTTTCGGATAATGCACCCTGACTTATGTGTTTTACTCTACAATTGTTCGGTTTTTTTGAATAGATTATAACGTCTTCGTGTTCTACTCTTCTTATTGATAGCAATTCTCCGGATTGATATGCGATAAAGGTTGAAAAATCAAACAATGTCATGACGATGACCATCAGAACGCCGACACATCAGGTTATTTATAATTTGTTCTTTATGAGTGTACAAAAATACCGGAGGTAGTATAAATTAAAAGAAGTGAGACCGCACCAATTGGTCACCAGACTGCTACACATTGAAAAGACATAAGATTTTTATGCCACACGCCTACCAAAAAGGTTGACGATTCTAGAGGCGATAATGGGCACCTATTGTCAGGTGTAAGAGATCACCGGGTTGTATGAGCGACTTTGCAAGGTAAGTATATGGTCTTACAAATCAGCTCAGTAACAAAAAAGATGTACTCGATCACTGAAAGATGCATGACAATAAGGGAACTTCGATCTTGCCTCCCCAGTTACGTATTAGTCGGTTTTGAAATTTCTTTCTCTCCAAAAAATACATATTGCGATTAAGTCGCATACTCCTCGACAAATAAAAAGCCATGCAATGGTTACGGCAAAAGACTTAAAGAGGCTGACGATTCTGGAGATGACCATATCCACTTATATGCCAAAGAGACTTCGCAACATAAGAGTATATATGGTCTTACAAATCAAGAGATCTATTTCCAAAATTAAAATTTCAATAGCATATATTCCAATAAGTAAAAAAAAGGTCCGAGAAAGTAACGATTATGTACAGATTTTTTAAATCGAAAATAGGGGAAGGAAATAGAAAATCACGGGGGTGAACTTATTTTCTTAATTTAAGATATTAAACGCGTACAAACTCCCAATGAAATTATTTGTAGTATATATTTTCTGAATTTTATATAGCGACAACGCGTATAATTTTAGAAAGCATTTCTGATTTAATGGAGTGTGTTAACAACATTAGTTGTTCACCCGATGAAACAGAGAAAACAAAACATGCGATATCCCTATGATATCTATATCTATGACCAAGCCAGATTTAACATACGTCGGACCAGGAGGAGTTGATAAGTATTAGGGACACATTTTGTACGATATTAAAAATGAACCAACATCAAGGCTCGTGCCGTTACAGCACGGGTTAAGGGCTAGTTTCTTATATAAAACATGCAGTACAATACTTCTACCTTTTGTAAAAGGAGAAGGAGACAGAAAATAGAGAAATAGAGACACAAAGTAGAGAGAAGAAGAGAGGAGAATTCTATTAATATGTGTCTAGAATACAATGTTTAAGCCTCTATTTATATAGATAGAAGACTTGGTGTCCAAGATATGTAAACCCTAAACTTAGACACGAAGGGCATTTTAGTAAATAAACTTAGTTTATAACACTCCCCCTGATGACCATTGTGGCTAAGTCATTACAAATATATCAGAAAACTCAAATGAGAAAAACCTGAAATTGCATAAGCATGTAAAGACTTGAAACAGTGTTGGACACGCAAATGTTGCCTCATTAAAACCTTGACAAGGAAAACCCAGTGGGACAAAACCTTGACGAAGGAAAAAGAGTACAACACGATAAAGTCCAGTGAATGCACCTTAATTTGATGATGGCGCTCCCCCTAATAAATACTTCAGTCAAATCTTGGCGTGCAAATCTTTGAGTCGAACTTTCCAAATTTGAAGAACGAAATTCTTGAATGCAGAAGACTATTGTGCTTTCATGAAGATGTCGGATAGTTGATGAAGTCTTCTTTTGTGTTGCAAAAGCGATGTGTATTCGATTAATACTTTGCGAGTATATATTCTTCTTCAACACATTGAGAACTTGTGTCATAGATTGCTAGCTTCCCGAGATGATTTGCAGAAGTTGTTGATGTAGTTTCTTCAACATAGAGCCAAGATGTAGATAAAGTACCATAAGTGAACAAAAGCAGACTGTGGTCATACCTTATGTGGATCGGAATGACATCCAAATTACTAAGGTCTTGTTATGTTGATTTGGCCGAACAAAATGACCTAGTTAATGGTGGGAATACACCAAATAACCGAAATTACACAACTCCCCCTTGGATGACCACCATGTTGAATTAAATTGCCTCACTAAAAACCTTCCCAGTAAAACCCAATGGGGGAAAAACAAATTGGACGAAGGAAAAAGAGCAAAAATATCAACATTTTAAATAAAATAAAATAAAATAATTAAATATGTCAGCAAGATGTTGCCTCGTTAAAACCTTGTCAGGAAAACCACGTGGGACAAAACCTGAAACGAAGGAAAAAGAGTACAACTTTTGACGATTTATGGATGCTAACTCAACTATATGAGTATTACAGAAAACGAGCATCAAAATCATAACTCTAGTCTACCTTAAAGACGAGTTTAAGCTAGCATAATTCTAACTGCAGATTTATGTATCTAAACTAAGAATTGATTATTTTATTAATACTTAGTGCCAAAGAAACGAACTTGGATGTGTACAAAATTGAGTTTCAATAATCATCGTATATCAATGATGTACATAAACACATCTGATTATAGGTGTGAACGGCAGACGAACGAAACCGATAGAAAAAGATATTGCGAACCGGTTATAAACAAATGCTAAAAGATCAAAGTGAAAAAATAAATAAAATAATCTCAGCTGATTAGAACTACGTACGTGATACCGTCTTGTAAAAGGAGAAGGAGACAAAAAATAGAGAAAGAGAGACACAAAGTAGAGAGAAGAAGAGAGGAGAATTATATTAATGTGTGTAGAATACAATGTTTAAGCCTCTATTTATATAGATAGAAGACTTGGTGTCTAAGATATAAGCCCTAAACTTAGACACGAAGGGCATCTTAATAAATATAACCCTATCTCCATATGTACCCACTGACAGAATTTATTAAGTAAGAAATTCATTATTTGTAACACCACGATTGTTGCACCTAACTAATCACCTGAAACAGCAAATACACTAATACAGCTTTCCTGCAATCTTGCTTGCACAGATCTTGTCAAAATCTTAAATGACCCAGAGGAGCATTCACAAGAATGAACCACGTTCATAAAACCCAACAACCACGTGAGAAGACACACACCAACCTCATAGGCTCGTACTTGCAAGTATAACGACAAAAGAAAAGAAACAACCACAGAACAGAAGTGACCAAAATAAGTATAAGCTCTCCCCATAGGCCAGGGAGTAAGGAGCGTGTCCCTCCCACAAGCTAGCTAGGGAGACAATGATTCAGAGTTGAAAAATAATTCCGGAATCTGGTTGAGATGATCTTGTATCTCAAGTAACTAGGATTATGACATACTTATATATTCTGTGGATGACACTGACTGAATGCAAGTTGACCCTGCATGCTTACTGAGATTTTGTTTTCTTCAACTTATTTAGAGAATCAGATACCCTTCTCATACAAACGTTTGCTACATTCTAAAGATGATATTGTATTAGTATACAAAAAAAACCTATAAAAATATGATGATATCACTGTCGGAAAAACGAATACACGCAGTTTAAACCATGGACCTTATATGCATGTTGCGAGTTAACGATAGCTAAGTTAACTACTAATTTCCACGATCACACAATGTGAATATTTTTGTTGGACTATTCTATCAATCCTTGTCACCAAAACAAACATAATAATACTACTACATCTTAATGTAACTTCTTGCAGCATTATGTTGAAATGACAAGGAAAGGCGAATCAGATCTTCCCACCTCTAAAGAGAATCATAGAACATAGAAAAAATGCCTTGTTTTATTCTACTCCTCCGTTCACAATTAGATGAGTTCTTACGCAGAAATTGCACAAATTTTAAATGATGAGGAAAGTGGAGTATATTTAAATATTTTTTACAATTATACCCTTATGGGCAATAATTAGTAAAATTTAGAAACAATTTATCTCTTAAACTATACCACGGTTTTTTATAAACTTTATACCGTTGAAAAGCATTTTAAAACACCTACGCAACGAATATAAACATGACTATCAAATTATACATATTTCTTATAGAAAAAATAATTAATTAAAATGGTAGTTTTAGAAATATCCCCTTGGTTAGTGAAATAGCTCATCTATTTGTGGACAAAACTAAAAACCAAATAGCTCATCTAATTAGGGACGGAGGGAGTAAGTTTTTCTAGTTTTATGAAAGCCCGCTTTTCTGGAAGGCGGACCAATTTAGTCGGTCTAAATGTAAACCGTTTGGTGGACGCAATTCAAACTACAAATTTAGAAGGAGTGATGATAGATATCCCGCGGATTGTCCCGACAGAGAGAGTGAGTAGGGTTAGGGAGTGATCCGACGGTTTTGTAGGGGGTGGGTTTTAGGTGGGATCCACCCCACTCTCTAGCGGGACAACCCGCGGGATGTAAATCATTTCCGATTCAGTGGTTCTTCACAGACCGTGAAAAAAAACCACACAGAAACAACTCTCTCTCACATGAACATGTGGGCCCACCAGTGAGAAAGATGAGAGTACACGGTTTCCGTGTGGTTTTTTTTCACGGTTTGTGAAGAGTTTTTGTTTCCGATTTAGAAGTGATGACGCGGTCTTTTGAAAATGGCAGGTGTCCGACGAAAATTATGTGCAACCACTGGCTTAAAATGGTGAAGTTTATCAAATTTTAGGAGCTCTACCGGTCTGGAACAAGCTCACTTTCTTTCTGAAGTTTATCAACTTTTAAGTCTTATCCATGTTTTCATGTACAATCTTGTTCGATGCATGTGTACATTGAAAGCCTTCCATTTCTACTGATGATCAGACTAGGTGGGAAGCATAATCAAATTTTAATTCATGGCTGCTACTGAGATACCAGTTTACCGAGGAGGGTACTAAGTTTAATATGGGATGAAAACTATTTTATTTGTCACACATGAAATTTGGTAGCTTCGCGGTAGATTGGCAGTAGCAATGCTGTTTTGATTGATGATTTTCGGGATACTAAAGTTGTCACTGACAGAGAAATTAGATCGAAAAAATTCTTCGTGTTAGAACTTTGCTATTGATATCAGCACAGGGGCCAGGATGTCGATTACTTTGTTTTAAGCATAAATCAACTGCATTTTCGTTACGAAATTGACTGAATTTTGCAATAATAGAATCAGGTAGACCGCATTTCTACGAATAGACTTTGGCCTTGCAATTACAGTGACCCTACGCTGTGATGTCGATTGGCCTCTTTGTGTGATGTCATGAGTGACGAATGAAAACAAGTTCAAACCACAGAAAAGAAAGCGCACGTGCTCTTCAGAGCTTAGAAAACAATGCAAAACTGACCGAGGCATGGCAACAATTGCAAAAACTGATTTGGTGTACCGCCCTATGTGGAAAGAAGATACATTAAGAACTTAAACTTTAAATTAATTTTTAAATTAAATAAGAGGAGTATTCTATGAGATCTCCAAACTCTTCTGAGGAGACTTGATCCGCTGACCTCCTATTTGAGAGTCAGATTCCTGGCCAACTGGACTAATCCCTGATGGTTGACTTCATTTTGATAACCTAACATGTTTGCTCTACATAAAAATGCGATTTTGCACTAAAACCTAGTAACTTCGGCCAAAAATTATGTGAAGGCATATCTCAGCTGAATAGCCAACTGCCGATGTTACCCCTAAATTGTTCTTATTATATTTATACATTTTCCTTGAATTAAGTGTACTAGTTTTGAATACCATTTACGAGAATCCGAGCAACTCGAACATTTCCATTGTCGGATTTTTTTTTTTGAACTTTTCTTCAAATTCGAATAAGTTTGTCGATCGAAGATCCATCTTTCTATTTCTTATTAAAACCATGAAAAAAACATACGGGGTTGATAATCGAAGTATTACTTTATTCTGGTTTTGTAGTCGGTCTGAAAAAGGTTGGGAGAAACCCTTTTTTTTGGCACGTAGATAAAAGGAAAAAGAATAAATGGCACCAATACAAAATCTCAGGTGATTTTCTATCATTTTTTAAAGTTTTGTTTTGACTTTAGTTTTTTTATGATCGTTCAATAGAATAGATTAAAACGCATACAAGCCGTGTGCGGGTGTAGACAACAGACAAAGAGCGAAAAACCCACAAACAAAAAGCAAAGCTAAACAAAAGGAAATTCTAAAAATACAATGAGTGTCTACAAAAGAAGACACATCTTGCAAAACCTAAAAATCAAAGAGCAACTTGCAAACTACAATGTGGATCACTGCCCTAATAACGGTTATCCCTTGCCAACATCTTCTACTATTAAATCATTATGGTTTTTTTGCGAGATCGTTGAACATTTGTTCACGGTTAGCCTTCACAAGTGGGAAATTTTAAGCCCCATAAAGATCCATAATCCACGAGCTTATCCATAGAGACTTTGTTAGGAGCTTTAGATTTAGGAAGCTTTTTCTTTTTTGAACTTGAAAGAGTACCATTGGGGAACATACCTGTACCTTTGGATTTTATACTCAATTTCATACCAATTTCAATAATTGGCTTGGACAATGACGACTTTGCGGAGCTTACCTTTGAATCTTTTAAAACTAACTGGGAAGAGGCTACCCCCCCTCTTGTTCTTCTTCTTGTTGATACCATGAAACCTGTTATGGGATTCAAAACCAGGGGGAATATCGGGATCAAAAGATGAGGTGATTGCACCATCCGCAGCCGGTTGAATTGCGGGATTCTGTGAGTGCTTTTCTTTTTTCTTTTTATTGGTGTCTTTCTTTTTTTTTGAAAGAAACCCACTCACCAAGGACCTTTTCTTGTTCAATAGCTTCTTCATTGATTGCACTTCCAATCCCAACTGACCAAGGAGCATCATCCCCTTGCCCACTAGACAAATCTTATGACTTACCATCTGCCCCAGAGATTTTAGACCTTCTCGTATAATATTTTGAAGGATTTGGGGAAACCATTTCCAGAACTCCACCATTTCCAGCTCCATTCTCATTAGGTACCTGCAATAATATGCCTTGATCGACAGTTTCAACACTGTTTTTCTCCATAGCAGCACCATCTTTATCATTCACACCAAAGTTACATTCTTTAGTCTTCTTCATTCCTTGAATCTTTGTTAGACTTTTTAGAAGCCCACATATTCTTCGTGACTTTGTTAGTTGTTGTGCATTTGCCGTTGGAATGACCAAAAGAAACACAAGATGAGCATCTCGGTGGCTTCCAAGTGTATTCTACCTTCACTTCAAAGTCTCTCCCATCAAAAGAAACATGAATACTAGCAGGATAATCAAAATCGACTTTAATCTCAGCACAGACTCTAGCAAAACTCATACGAGTCCTAGATAAAGTGTGTTGGCCAGCAAGAAGAGGAATACCTAGCACACTAGCAATCATACCGATACCCTTTTCATTCCACAGGTGAATTTGGATGTTCATCAAATTTAACCAAATTGGAATGGTCTTCATCTCTTGAATATCTTGTTCAATAAAAAGGTCCCAAGGACGGATTAAGAATAATCGCTTTGAGATAAATACAGAACCGATTTCTAATGCAAAATTTCTATCTTCAGCTAGGTCAAATTCAAATAGGAATGTATTACCCCCCATTAATGGTCAATCGAAAACCTCCAATGGGTTTCCATATGTTCTTCATCGATGATTCAATAATATGATAATCGAGTCGACTGCCCACGAAGAACCCAATCAATTTTTTTTCACAAACCCTAATTTTTTCTTGAAAATCAGTTGAAGAAAGAACTAGTTTTTTCTTCTCATTAATCAGATTAAGTTTATGATAGAACAACTTACCAGTAGTATGATCTACAGAGGTCATCTTCTCCTGGGTCAATACCGATTTCCAACTTGCTAGCTTTGAAGGTTCGACAATAGATCCATTGACCGGAGCAGAGAGTTGAGGAAAATCAACAATACTAATATTATTCACTGTCTCGGATGAAGGAGGAGTGATTAAAGACCTCTGATTAGAAATCAAAGGGGAAGAGGAGTGAGGTGGATCGATGCTATTCATGGTGAGATTTCAAATTTTTCTAGAATAAAATCGCATCTCAGTCCCCTGCCACGTAAGCAGAGCGGAGAGAGAACAATTGTTTTGACTTTAGTCATCTTGTAAAATTTCTTTAGAATTTGGTTAATGGCGGCCATACGTAATCGTTGATGGCCAGTGGACCAACTTTGTTTTACCGCAAGTGCACGGTGTCAAGAATGTACACAATAGCAAGCACGGTTCATTCCGTCAAGAAGTGTGAAAACTACTACCTAATCGTTGTCGTAACACGTAAAAAATAATTACACTCACTACTCAAAAATATATTATGAAGCAAGGGAAAGAAATGATCGCTCTCCCAGATGGGACTAGTATTGTCGTTTGTTTGATATCTTATGTTAACAAGCACTGCACCATTTTTAGGGATTCGCAACGGAGTTCTTGTTGTGCTTCAACGGCAAAGTGGCGTTTCAAAACACGGTGTTGCATTTTTTATAACGGCATAAGCTCCGTTGCGACTCTTGGTCGACAACGGAGATTCGCAACGCAATCGCGTCGTTGCGACTGACTTATTCGCAACCAAGGTCGGCGTTGCGAACTCTTTCTAATTACATGAATACCCTAGGAACTAAAATATTATTGGTTGTTTCAGCCTGGGTTCTAACTTAGCAACAAGAATACTGACGTTGCTAATTTTTTGCAACAAAGAAAAAAAGGTCAAGTCTTCATTGACCTGGTCAAAATCCATTCCCCCACATTTACCCCTACGTGATTACCCAGTTCCCATATTGACATTCCATGGATGTACAAACTTTTACACATTCATTCACTTTCATTTCCACATTCACCATTATGAAAAAGAATTCTTCAATTGAAGTTGACAACAAGTATAAGTATTTGATACAAACTATGTCATTCATTTAATGCACATACACATTAACTTACTTAGTTCCTAAGTTCAGTTTGTATAAAGTTCTGAAATTCCCAAGTTCCAAGATCATTGGGTTTGTATTTAATATCTCACCCTTCCAAGATCATATCATATGTTGATAGGAATGCTTGAGGATCGACGAGTACAAAATTCAGCCTTTCAAGATATATCAAATATAATTCCATACTTTCTTTGTTTTATCTCAATCACCTGCAACATATACTTTTGATTTTAAGTTATAGAAGACATGCAAAACGATTTAAATAAAGCAAGAAAAGAGAGGCAAAACTATCAAATAGGATAACTCGCCTTAGTGTAGGCCATTATCCAGTGAAATAATGAGACATATGTATGTAAGATGTGGAAATTCAGTAAGGACCTTGTATTTTTCTTGAATCGCACGGACGGAAACTGAGAATTCAATCATAGAACAGCTGAGAGTGTTGAATAACCGATTAAGGAAAGCTGAGAGTAACATTTCATCATGAATACATGCCTCACGCGGTAAACCCCTGGACGATTGAAGTACATGAATAAGTAACATGGCATATTTACAATCCCATACTATGCAATGATAAACAACTCAGAGAATGGTGAGGCAGATGATTAGTCTCACTGGAAAACATATTAGGATAGCAGGAATTTCATCATACTCTCCTTTTTGTAACACACCTGACAGACGAGTGCAAAATACATTAGTGCAAAACATATAAGGATATTAAAAAAAAAAATCTTGAATCTAGATATCAAATAGAGATGTTTCAACTAAGGAATAACATTGTTGGATGCCCAAGCTCTATGCTAAGTACAAATCACGGTAAATGATGAGTAACTTCGGTTGAGTTATATGAACTCCCGATGGTTCACATACTGTCTCATATTTGGATCGAGATAGAATGTTTTGAATCTTTGGATCTACATAGCCTAGGTCTGCACAATAAAAATAACAAAATTGTTACACAGTTGCACATACTTCTCAACAAACTAATATTTCTGTAATCAAAGTTACTTTGTTCCTTAAACGAAGACTTGTAAGCTTTTATTAACCTAGCCCTATAAGATTCTTGATCATGGAAAATGAGAAAGTATATAACAAAAATCACTCGTCCATACCAAACTAGACGTGTATGAATCTAGCTCGCCATCTTTATGACGGGAGGTAGTGATAGGGTGTAGAATACATCCTATTTATTATCTATAGTTTATGCTTTCTTTGTTATTTTTCTTGTAAATTATGTATTTTACGCTTGTTTTGAGTTTTATAGCTACTTTGGAGTCGCACGGAGGAAAAGAAGAAGAAATCACCCAATTTGAGCCAAAGGGCAAAAAAGGTCATTTTACATGCGATTGATATATGGAGCCAGTTGAGGTTAAGGGGCAACCCAATTTGGAGGAGTACTAAAGCCAGGACCTAGTCAAGGCTAAGGGGGTTGTCATCGGGGTACCCCTTATCATTTATCGCAGGGTGTAATTATGTTTGGGTAACCCTTATCCCTATCCACGGGGTGTAACCATCCACACAAATTATTACACAACCCTAAATCGAGAAATCAGTTTCATTTACTCGTTTCCTACACTGAAAGTGAGCTTGACCATGGATGTTCTTGTTGTCGAGAGGCAGAGTGAAACCGAGAGAAGAGAAGAAATCGGGGTTTGAATCTTTGATGTCGAGCGTGAATCGAGAATCGATGCTGCAATTGATTCGGGAAAGAAGTTGCTCGATCTGTGAATTGAGATGGTTAGAGAAGGTGGTGCGGCGAGACATGGATTACTAGAATGGGTCCGAGATTGTGTTGAAACTTGACAGAGTTTGGGTTAGATGGAGGCAATAGAATCGGAGAAGATGTTCATGGCTATGAGGATGTATTCGAGTGAGATGGGGTTACGTGAATGGAGAGATCGATGTTGCTGTTCTTGGAGATGGGTGATAAAATTTGAATTAGGGCTTAACTCTTGTTGGTGTTGAGACACCTTTCGAGAAATTCGGTGAGGAAAGATTGACGACTCTTGTGAAGAACAAAGTGAAGCTAGTTTATGAAATCACTTGTCATCAATAGAAATAGAGCTTGGGGTATTGAAGATGGGAAGACTTGGTTTGAGTTTGTATTGATTGAAGAGGAAGAGAAGCTCTTTGTGATGTTGAGAAGATGATGGATCTGTTGAGTCTGTGATGTTTGTTGCTAACAAGGATTTGAGGAAATTGATCAAGAGAAGAAGAAGCTATTGTAAATTTGTGAGAGATTCATATTTTGAGATTGGAATAGAGTGAATGGTGGCTATACTAATTGGAAGCTCGAAATGGAAACGAGAATGTGGGTGAATCTTGGTAGGGTTGTGCGATATGGATCGGGAAAGAACACAACACACCTCAAGAGCAAGAAAAGTTTTGAGATTACATGGAAAAACAGGTTGTTGCCGTTTTACTGCGGTGGTTTGATTCAAGGGTTGGTAAATTGAAGCCGAAATTGAGAGGGGTTGCTCCGCTGAAGGGATTGTTGAATCTGTGAAGGTAGTGGCATTTCATCAAACCGATTCGAGATGCTAATGAAGCCGATGGTCCGAATTCGAAAGAAGGTGGATTTGGTCTTGCGGGAAGTAATGAAGCTACAAATGAGCCCGGAAATGGGAATGCTTGGAAATATGCAAAGCAAATGGAAATGAAAGCTGACTCATGGTGGAGGTGCGGGCATGAGGAAGAATGGAGTTGCAATCGGCGGGAGTAATGAGCATTGCGGTGCAATTGGCTCAAGGTGGTGTTTGGCTAGAGAAACAATGTTGCGGTCTTTGGGAATAATGCGGTGAGATTGTTGATGAAGCTAAGTTGCGATTACACTACGGGGTTACAAGTCAAGAAGAAAGAATGACCCAGGTTTGAATGATTGAAGGTGGAAAGTGGTTTCGCGAGGATGAATGGGCTGCAAAATGCACAACCAAGATGGCTGTGAAGAAGTCTTGCGGGGTGATAGCCATCATGGGTGGGAGAGATGCGGAAGGCCATCTTGGCGTGACTACTTTGACCAGTGCAAAGTGGCACAGCTAGACCGACAGTCAGTAGAGTTAGCTAGATGACTCGGTTCGACTCATGATTTGCTTTAACCCGGTTGACTAACGAGAAGACCATTAAGTCAACCGTTATCTCTAACGGTGGATCGACGGAATATTCGGTCCGAATATTCCACTGACGGAGAAAATTTTCAGGTGGCGGCGGTGACTTTTATAATGGATTCGGCCATAATACGATTTTCCGGCGAGCCAAAAATTCCAGAATTTTCTATGGACTTCTCTCATGGGTGTGAAGACTTGGACTAGGAATTGGATGGAGAATTGGGCTAAAATTTGGAAAGAGAAGGTGGAAGAGTTGAGAAAAGCTTGGATTTGGAAATTGAATTGCTAAAGGAAAAGGATTCTAATCCTTGGAAGATTTGGAGAATATTGAAGCCTATAAATAGAGAAGTTTTCTACATCTTTTACACACCTCTTTACACACACAACACTTGTGTTTTTGCTTGTTTTTCTAAAATTCTTCTTCTTAATTATTTGTGTGAACTTGAAAATTCTCCTTTTAATAATTATTATTTGTGTGAATTTCAAAAGCATGAGTAGCTAATTTTCTTATTGATTGAGGATGAATTCCTAGTTCTTAACATGATTTGAGTTTTGTTTCAATTCTATCTTGAGATTTTTCACATGATTATCGATTGTTTTTACTAATAGGAATGTTTATTCATTCATGATTGATTGATAGATTGTGGAGTGCACGCTAAATTGATTTGTTAATTGATCTAAATCTAGTATAAGTTAGGGAATACGTAATCGTTCTCGACACTTTACACAAGTAGAAAACACAAGACCTTGCGGAGGGATTCCGTGGAGCAATTGTGTGTAGAAACAACGCTAGAAAGTGAACCAAGCGAACCGAGTTTAACTACTAGTACTAAATCTTAATGCATTCTTAATGGGAATTACATCTTGTGCGAACCTCAAGGTGGTTCTTTTGAATAGAATCTGATAACTAAGCGGACTTGTTACTCAGTGAAATAAGGGATTTTGGGGCTAGCTAAGCGGACCTGCTATCCTACGGTTGGTGATAATCTGTGACTTATAACAAGTATTAAAGAACATAACTTGAATCATTGTTTTGCAACGAAGAAGGATTCCTTGATCTTGTCTCTCTTATTGCTTTCAACTTTCGATTTTAATTGCTTTGTTTATTTTCTTTTGCTTTTTACACCCCCCTTTTGTGACAATTTTTACAACTACAATCTCTTGCTCCTCGTGGGAACGAACTTGACTTCCATTATATTATTTTTAATTGAGTGGAAATATTGATTAATTTGATTGCACCTCGACACGCATCAAATTTTGGCGCCGCTCTGGGAGCAACGAAGGGCGATTTTTAGTTGTTTTATTTTCTTTTTGCTTTATTCTTGCTTTGTTAGATTCTTTCCGTATCTAACTTAGTTTTTTAAGAATCTTGTTTCGGGTGTTATACCTTTGGTGAATGCTTAAAAGGGTAGGCCAAGGTCCAATACGTCTTCGATCCGGCACTCAACTAAAGGATTTCATTCGAGCGGTTAACACTCCACTTCCTCCTTCTTCATCAAGTGATTCGGACAAAGAGGAAGAAACAATGGTCGAACGTACACTCAAGGACCTAGCTTCTCACAAGCTTGATACACAATAATGGTGTATCCAAACTAACTCAACCTTCGAGATCAATCCGGGTTGATTAGAGAGTTACCAAAGTTCCATGGCATGGTGAATGAGGACCCAAACAAACATCTTATGGACTTCTATGCCATAGTTATGGCTATGCTTCCACCGGAGACTAATGCGGATGGAGCAATGTTGAAAGCTTTCCGTTTTCTTTGGCGGGTAATGCTAAGGAATGGTTATATTATTTACCTTAGGAAGTATCACAACATGAAATGGGATGAAGAAACTTTCCTCGAGAGATATTTTCCGCATCCAAAGCTACTCAAATTCGCAAGGAGATTTGTGGATTGAAACAACAAGTGGGAGAATCATTGTATGAATGTTGGGAGCGATACAAGAGGTTGGTGGCAAGCTGTCCACACCATCAATTTAGTGACGTTATGATACTCAATACTTCTACGAAGCTCTCAACCCAAGTGATAGGTCTCTTCTTGGCCGCCGCGGGTGGTGGTGCACTAATGAACAAGACGGTGACTCAAGCTACCTAGTTGATTGAAAGTATGGCGGCAAACTCGCAACAATTCTACACAAGAGATGAACCCATGGTTAGGCGAGTGCATGAAGTTAGTGATTCATCATCACATCTTGATCAAAGAATGAGTAACATGGAGATAATGATTCAAAGGATGGCCGCGGTTATTATTCCGGATAATGAGACCGAACAAGTGAATGCTTTATATCCAAATCAAAGGCCAAGGTACGATCCATACTCGAATACTTACAATCCCGGGTGGAAGGATCATCCTAACTTTAGCTATGCAAATAAGCAAGTGGCGGTTCCCAATCCGTATGAGCAACAAGGTGGATTCCAACAATCACGTTTTCAACCTCAACAATAATTCCAACCTCAAGTGAAGGAACAAGGATCTTCGATAGATGATAAGCTTAATGTCACGATGCAAGGTATTACGTCATTGTTTCAACAAAAGACCGATTCGGAAATCAAGGATTTACAAATTCAAGTGGGGCAATTGGCGACCGATGTGAACCTATTGAAAGCGCAAGCGTCCACAAAACTTCCTTCACAACCATTTGTTAATCCAAGAGAGAGCGTTAATGCGATTACTTTGAGAGTGGGAAACAAGTGGAGCAACCAAATCAACAAGATAAGGTGTATGATGAGAAAGAGGAAATTGAAACCGCACAAAGGAGAAAACATCTCCAACCAACCAACCCGAGGAGACGGTTCCTACTTTCACAACTCCACCCCGTTCCCTAGCCGATTTGCTAAATCAAAGAAAGACTTGGAATACAAGGATATGTGGGACATCCTTAAGAAAGTACAAGTCAATATTCCACTCATTGAAGCTATTAGTCAAATTCATAGTTGTGCAAAGTTCTTAAAGGAGTTGTGCATGAAGAAGAAAAAGGTTAAAAAGGAATGAAGTCATGAGTGTGGGGGAGAATGCTTGGCGTTCATTCTCAAGAAACTCCCACCAAAATTAAAGGACCCGGTAGTTTCACTATACCTTGCACAATTGGTAAAACAAGGTTTACTCGAGCTTTGCTAGATTTGGGTGCATCGGTTAATGTTATGCCGTCTTCGATTTATGATTCTTTGAATCTTGGTCCTCTTAAGGAGACCGGGGTAGTTCTTGAACTTGCTAACCGATCTAATGTTTACCCGAAAGGGATTGTTGAGAATGTTTTGGTGCAGGTTAATGAGCTTGTATTTCCGGCTAGATTTCTATTTCTTAGACATGAATGATGAGAATTCTTCCAAGTCTACACCTTTGCTATTGGGTAGACCATTCTTGAGCACCGCCGGAACAAAGATTGATGTCCAAAATGGCACCTTGACTATGGAGTTTGATGGTACACTCATCCACTTCAATATCTTTGAGACAAAGAGATACCCTAGTGATGAGAAGTCATGTTTTCCCGTGAAAGAGATTGATCCGGGCTAATGAATCTTGCAAAAGAGCTAAGTCGGGCCGTCGACTTTAAAACAAGCGCTTAATGGAGGCAACCCATAGGTTTTGTATTTCTTTTGCTTTTTATTTTTGTTATTTTTTTTCTTGTTCCTTATCATGTTAAAATTTCCCACCTTGACTTTACTAGGAGGATTCAATTACATTGAGGACAATGTAAGGTTTAAGTGTGGGGGAGTGGTTAAGCATGTTTTTAAACAAAAAATTACAAAAAAATTTAAAAATTTTAAAAAAAAAAAAATTTTACATAAAAACTCCAACTTTTAAAGATTTTAGAGTCACTAGCATACTTCTAGGTATGTTTACATAGAGATTTTGACCGACATAATTGAACTTGGAAATGTTAGAGAACTACATTCGGATTTCTTGTTTGTTAGAGTGTTAAATATTGGATTTAATCATGCCGGTGATGCGAATTTGGTGCAGGGAGAAGTGCATTATTAGAGTTGCTGATCAATCATTAGTGGAGACTACCCGTATTCATATCATGAGAGGCACCGACCAGAAATCTTCCATCTACTAAAGAGCTTCTTTTGAGTGTGTGTCACCATACGTTAATTCCGGGTAGAATGGTGAGCTACCCAACCTCCCACCAATAGAAGCACTACTCTTGATCTCTTGAGTGCTAATTTTGTCAATCATGAGGGTGACGTCTATAGATGAAAGCTTCCTTCTTGTAGTTCGATTTGCAGTTAGCACCATTCTCTCTCTCAACAACAACGAATCCATAGAAACACTATCATCATCAACTAGGAGCGACATCAAAATCTACAAGGAAAGTTGGAAAAGTTCAAGGTTTACAAGCAACGGAACGAGAAAAAGAGCAAATGTCAAATACAAGTAAAGCAACATACAAATGAGCAGATTTTTACATATATGTTGAGGACTTACAATATAATGAGGTAATTTTATATCCAAGTATGAAGACTTATTCATGAAAGCAAAGAATAGCAAAAGGTGAGAATTTTTGAAGTTTATGATTTCAAGACGATACAAGTTGTGAAGAATCAAGCGGTAAAATACTTCTCCCATGGCCATGGTTGTATTTAATTTCTCTTGTTTTTCAAAAGAAAAAGAAAAAAAAAAAAAAAAAAAAAATAAATAAATAAATAAAAAAAAAAAAAAGAGAAATATTTGTTTTGTTTTAATAAGTAGTAGGAAGGAAAATTTATAAGGAAGTTTCAAGCGACAAGGATTTAAGGTAAAGGTTACAAATTGTCAAGGATTTATGAAATTCGAGAGTTTATCATCAATAGTTGAAACCGAAGACGAAGACCAAGGAGATCAAGAGGGGAGTGGAAGATGTTTTATTGGATGCCGTGAGAGTGGTGTTATCATAATTGGCGATCGGATGTGAAGGTGAGTAAGTAATCTCATCATGATAATAGTGGTTGATTTCCTTTCTTAGAGATCGTCGGAAAAATGGTTTTTTCAAAATGTTAAAAGATGTGGGTTTTTTTTTTTTTTTAAATATTTCGGAAGTTGTCCTTCCCACCATTCAACGTCTTTGCGGATTTCTCTCTTCATTCCTACCTGCACACATGTGAGAACCATAAAAGCCGTCTTTTTGAGTGCAATTATCATAAAATCCTTTTTGGTGAGGCGGAAGTCGAGGCGAAATGCTTATTGATCGTTTCTCAAACACGCGTTCTCTCATTATGGTGTGGTTATTTCTCACTCAACATTTAAGAATGAGAATATGTTCTTTAGTATTTAACTTCTTATTACTAGCATGCGTAAAATCTATGTCCTCATAGCTCTTTGGATGCTTAGGACGCTTGAACGCTTTGAAGTTGTGAGTTTTAGTTTGATTTGCTCGAGGACTAGCAAAAGTCTAAGTGTGGGGGAATTTGATAGGGTGTAGAATACATCCTATTTATTATCTATTGTTTATGCTTTCTTTGTTATTTTTCTTGTAAATTATGTATTTTACGCTTGTTTTGAGTTTTATAGCTACTTTGGAGTCGCACGGAGAAAAGAAGAAGAAATCACCCAATTTGAGCCAAAAAGGGCAAAAAGGTCATTTTACGGGGAGATTGATATATGGAGCCCAGTTGAGGTTAAGGGGCAACCCAATTTGGAGGAGTACTAAAGCCGGGCCTAGTCAAGGCTAAGGGGTTGTCATCGTGGTACCCCTTATCATTTATCGAGAGGGTGTAATTATCACTGGGGTAACCCTTATCCCTATCCCTGGGGTGTAACCATCCACACAAATTATTACACAACCCTAAATCGAGAAATCAGTTTCATTTACTCGTTTCCTACACCTGAAAGTGAGAAGCAGCCATGGCTGTTGCTGTTAATCGAGAGACGCTGAGTGAAACCGAGAGAAGAGAAGAAATCGTGGTTTGAATCTTTGATGTCTAAACGTGAATCGAGAATCGATGTCGCAATTGATTCGGGAAAGAAGTTGCTCGATACGTAAAATTGAGATGGTTAGAGAAGGTGGTGCGGCAGACATGGATTACTAGAATGGGTCCGAGATTGTGTTGAAACTTGACAGAGTCGGGTTAGATGGGAGGCAATAGAATCGGAGAAGATGTTCATGGCTATGAGGATGTATTCAGTGAGATGGGGGTCTGTGAATGGAGAGATCGATGTTCTTTGTTCTTGGAGATGGGTGATAAAGTCAATTAGGGTCTAAAATGTTGGTGTTGAGACCACTCGAGAAATTCAAGTGAGGAAAGATTCGATTACTTGTGAAGAACAAAGTGAAGCTAGTTTATGAAATCACTTGTCATCAATAGAAATAGAGCTTGGGTATTGAAGATGGGAAGACTTGGTTTGAGTTTGTATTGATTGAAGAGGAAGAGAAGCTCACCGTGATGTTGAGAAGATGATGGATTTGTTGATGCGTGATGTTTGTTGCTAACAAGGGTTTGAGGAAATTGATCAAGAGAAGAAGAAGCTATTGTAAATTTGTGAGAGATTCATACCGAGATTGGAATAGAGTGAATGGTGGCTATACTAATTGGAAGCTCGAAATGGAAGCGAGAATGTAGGTGAATCTTGGTAGGGTTATGCGATATGGATCGTGGAAAGAACACAACACACCTCAAGAGCAAGAAAAGTTTTGAGAGTACATGGAAAAGCAGTACATTCGCTATCGGTGGTTTGATTCAAGGGTTCGGTAAATTGAAGCTGAAATTGAGAGGGGTTCTTTCTTTGCCGAGGGATTGTTGAATCTGTGAAGGTAGTGGCGCTATCAAGAACCGATTCGGATGCTAATGAAGTGATGGTGTCAATTCGAAAGAAGGTGGATTTGGTCTTGCAGAAGTAATGAAGCTCAATGAGCCGGAAATGGGAATGCTTGGCAATATGCAAAGCAAATGGAAATGAAACCGCATTATGTGGAAAGGGCATGAGGAAGAATGGAGTTGCAGGTGGCAGAGTAATGAGCATTGCAGGTGCAAATTGGCTCAAGGTGGTGTTTGGCTAGAGAAACAATGTTGCAGTATTTGGGAATAATGCAGTGAGATTGTTGATGAAGCTAAGTTGCAGTTACACTCTGAGGGTTACACAGTGTGTAAGAAAGAATGACCGGGTTTGAATGATTGAAGGTGGAAAGTGGTTTCGCGAGGATGAATGGTTTGCAAAATGCACAGCCAAGATGGTCATTTTGTGAAGAAGTCTTGCGGGGTGATAGCCATCATGGTGGGAGAGATGCGGGGAAGGCATGGCCATCTTGGCCGTGACTACTTTGGTTGTGCAAAGTGGCACGGCTAGGACCCGGTCACCGAGTTAGCTAGATGACTCGGTTCGACTTCGATGATTTGCTTTGACCCTAGGTTGACTAACAGAAGACCATTAAGTCAACCGTTATCTCTAACGGTGGATCGACGGAATATTCCGTCGAATATTCCACTCGACGGAGAAAATTTTCAGGTGGCCGGCGGTGACTTTCCTCTTAGTCCCGGCCATAATACCCAGTTTTCCCACGAGCCAAAAATTCCAGAATTTTCTATGGACTTCTCTCTCATGGGTGTGAAGACTTGGACTAGGAATGGATGGAGAATTGGGCTAAAATTTGGAAAGAGAAGGTGGAAGAGTTGAGAAAAGCTTGGATTTGGAAATTGAATTGCTAAAAGAAAAGGATTCTAATCCTTGGAAGATTTGGAGAATATTGAAGCCTATAAATAGAGAAGTTTTCTACATCTTTTTTACACACCTCTTTACACACACAACACTTGTGTTTTTGCTTGTTTTTCTAAAATTCTTCTTCCTAATTATTTGTGTGAACTTGAAAATTCTCCTTTTAATAATTATTATTTGTGTGAATTTTCAAAGCATGAGTAGCTAATTTTCTTATTGATTGAGGATGAATTCCTAGTTCTTAACATGATTTGAGTTTTGTTTCAATTTATCTTGAGATTTTTCACATGATTATCGATTGTTTTTACTAATAGGAATGTTTATTCATTCATGATTGATTGATAGATTGTTTGGAGTGCACGCTAAATTGATTTGTTAATTGATCTAAATCTAGTATAAGTTAGGAATACGTAATCGTTCTCGACACTTTACACAAGTAGAAAACACAAGACCTTGTACGGAGGGATTCCGTGGAGCAATTGTGTGTAGAAACAACGCTAGAAAGTGAACCAAGCGAACCGAGTTTAACTACTAGTACTAAATCTTAATGCATTCGTGGAATTACATCTTGTAAAGCGAACCTCAAGGTGGTTCTTTTGAATAGAATACGATAACTAAGCGGACTTGTTACTCGGTGAAATAAGGGATTTTGGGGCTAGCTAAGAGGACCTGCTATCCTACGGTTGGTGATAATCAGTGACTTATAACAAGTAGAAAAGAACATAACTTGAATCATTGTTTTGCAACGAAGAAGGATTCCTTGATCTTGTCTCTCTTATTGCTTTCAACTTTCGATTTTAATTGCTTTGTTTATTTTCTTTTGCTTTTTACACCCCCTTTGTGACAATTTTTACAACTAGAATCTTGCTCCTCGGGGAACGAACTTGACTTCCATTATATTATTTTTAATTGAGTGGAAATATTGATTAATTTGATTGCACCTACGACACGCATCAAATCCCCGCGCCGCCGCCGGAGCAACGGGCGATTTTTAGTTGTTTTTATTTTCTTTTTGCTTTATTCCCCTTTGTTAGATTCTTTACCGTATCTAACTTAGTTTTTAAGAATCTTGTTTCGGGTGTTATACCTTTGGTGAATGCTTAAAAGGGGTAGACCGAGTCCAATACGTCTTCGATCGGCACTCAACTAAAGGATTTCATTCGGTTAACACTCCACTTCCTCCTTCTTCATCAAGTGATTCGGACAAAGAGTAAGAAACAATGGCCGAACGTACACTCAAGGACCTAGCTTCTCACAAGCTTGATACAAAACAATGGTGTATCCAAACTAACTCAACCTTCGAGATCAATCAGGGTTGATTAGAGAGTTACCAAAGTTCCATGGCATGGTGAATGAGGACCCAAACAAACATCTTATGGACTTATGCCATAGTTATGGCTATGCTTCCACCGAGACTAATGCGGATGGAGCAATGTTGAAAGATTCCCGTTTTCTTTGGCGGGTAATGCTAAGGAATGGTTATATTATTTACCTTCCGAAGTATCACAACATGGAATGGGATGAAGAAACTTTTCCTCGAGAGATATTTTCCAGCGTCCAAAAAGCCACTCAAATTCGCAAGGAGATTTGTGGATTGAAACAACAAGTGGGAGAATCATTGTATGAATGTTGGGAGCGATACAAGAGGTTGGTGGCAAGCTGTCCACACCATCAATTTAGTGACGTTATGAAACTCCAATACTTCTACGAAGCTCTCAACCCAAGTGATAGGTCTCTTCTGACGCCGCGGGTGGTGGTGCACTAATGAACAAGACGGTGACTCAAGCTACCTAGTTGATTGAAAGTATGGCGGGCAAACTCGCAACAATTCTACACAAGAGATGAACCCATGGTTAGGCGAGTGCATGAAGTTAGTGATTCATCATCACATCTTGATCAAAGAATGAGTAACATGGAGTTAATGATTCAAAGGATGGCCGCGGTTATTATTCCGGATAATGAGACCGAACAAGTGAATGCTTTATATCCAAATCAAAGGCCAAGGTACGATCCATACTCGAATACTTAAAATCCCGGGTGGAAGGATCATCCTAACTTTAGCTATGCAAATAAGCAAGCGGCGGTTCCCAATCCGTATGAGCAACAAGGTGGATTCCAACAATCACGTTTTCAACCTCAACAATAATTCCAACCTCAAGTGAAGGAACAATGATCTTCGATAGATGATAAGCTTAATGTCACGATGCAAGGTATTACGTCATTGTTTCAACAAAATCAACAAAAAGACCGATTCGGAAATCAAGGATTTACAAATTCAAGTGGGGCAATTGGCGATCGATGTGAACCTATTGAAAAGGCAAGCGTCCACAAAACTTCCTTCACAACCATTTGTTAATCCAAGAGAGAGCGTTAATGCGATTACTTTGAGGAGGGAAACAAGTGGAGCAACCAAATCAACAAGATAAGGTGTATGATGAGAAAGAGGAAATTGAAACCGCACCAAAGGAGAAAACATCTCCAACCAACCAACCCGAGGAGACGGTTCCTACTTTCACAACTCCACCCCGTTCCCTAGCCGATTTGCTAAATCAAAGAAAGACTTGGAATACAAGGATATGTGGGACATCCTTAAGAAAGTACAAGTCAATATTCCACCTCAATTGAAGCTATTCGTCAAATTCCTCGTTGCGCAAAGTTCTTAAAGGAGTTGTGCATGAAGAAGAAAAGGTTAAAAGGGAATGAAGTCATGAGTGTGGGGGAGAATGCTTCGGCGTTCATTCTCAAGAAACTCTCACCAAAATTAAAGGACCCCGGTAGTTTCACTATACCTTCACAATTGGTAAAACAAGGTTTACTCGAGCTTTGCTAGATTTGGGTGCATCGGTTAATGTTATGCCGTCTTCGATTTATGATTCTTTGAATCTTGGTCCTCTTAAGGAGACCGGGGTAGTTCTTGAACTTGCTAACCGATCTAATGTTTACCCGAAAGGGATTGTTGAGAATGTTTTGGTGCAGGTTAATGAGCTTGTATTTCCTACGATTTTCTATTTCTTAGACATGAATGATGAGAATTCTTCCAAGTCTACACCTTTGCTATTGGGTAGACCATTCTTGAGCACCATTTTGAACAAAGATTGATGTCCAAAATGGCACCTTGACTATGGAGTTTGATGGTACACTCATCCTTCCAATATCTTTGAGACAAAGAGATACCTAGTGATGAGAAGTCATGTTTCCCGTGAAAGAGATTGATCCGGGCTAATGAATCTTGCAAGAGCTAAGTCGGGCCGTCGACTTTAAAACAAGCGCTTAATGGGAGGCAACCCATAGGTTTTGTATTTCTTTTGCTTTTTATTTTTGTTATTTCTTTTTCTTGTTCCTTATCATGTTAAAATTTCCCACCTTGACTTTACTAGGAGGATTCAATTACATTGAGGACAATGTAAGGTTTAAGGGTGTGGGGAGTGGTTAAGCATGTTTTTAAACAAAAAATTACAAAAAAATTTAAAAATTTAAAAAAAAAATTTTACATAAAAACCCAACTTTTAAAGATTTTAGAGTCACTAGCATACTTTAGGTATGTTTACATAGAGATTTAATGACATAATTGAACTTGGAAATGTTAGAGAACTACATTCGGATTTCTTGTTTGTTAGAGTGTTAAATATTGATTTAATCATGCCGGTGATGCGAATTTGGTGCGGGGAGAAGTGCATTATTAGAGTTGCCGATCAATCATTAGTGGAGACTACCCTTATTCATATCATGAGAGGCACCGACCCGGAAATCTTCCATCTACTAAAGAGCTTCTTTTGAGTGTGTGTCACCCCGTTAATTCGGGTAGAATGGTGAGCTACCCAACCTCCCACCAATAGAAGCACTACTCTTGATCTCTTGAGTGCTAATTTTGTCAATCATGAGGGTGACGTCTATAGATGAAAGCTTCCTTCTTGTAGTTCGATTTGCAGTTAGCACCATTCTCTCTCTCAACAACAACGAATCCATAGAAACACTATCATCATCAACTAGGAGCGACATCCAAAATCTACAAGGAAAGTTGGAAAAGTTCAAGGTTTACAAGCAACTAACGAGAAAAAGAGCAAAATGTCAAATACAAGTAAAGCAACATACAAATGGAGCAGATTTTTACATATAGGTTGAGGACATACAATATAATGAGGTAATTTTATATCCAAGTATGAAGACTTATTCATGAAAGCAAAGAATAGCAAAAGGTGAGAATTTTTGAAGTTTATGATTTCAAGACGATACAAGTTGTGAAGAATCAAGCGGTAAAATACTTCTCCCATGGCCATGGTTGTATTTAATTTCTCTTGTTTTTCAAAAGAAAAAGAAAAAGAAAAAAAAAAATTGAAAGAAAGAAAGGAAAAAAAAAATAATAATAAAAAAAATAAGAGAAATATTTGTTTTGTTTTAATAAGCCGTGGGGAAGGAAAATTTATAAGGAAGTTTCAAGCGACAAGGATTTAAGGTAAAGGTTACAAATTGTCAAGGATTTATGAAATTCGAGAGTTTATCATCAATAGTTGAAACCGAAGACGAAGACCAAGGAGATCAAGACGAGGAGTGGAAGATGTTTCTATTGGATGCCGTGAGAGTGGTGTTATCATAATTGGCGATCGGATGTGAAGGTGAGTAAGTAATCTCATCCTTGATAATAGTGGTTGATTTCCTTTCTTAGAGATCGTCAGAAAAATGGTTTTTTCAAAATGTTAAAAGATGTGGGTTTTTTTTTTTAAATATTTCGGAAGTTGTCCTTCCCACCATTCAACGTGCTGCGGGATTTCTCTCTTCATTCCTACCTGCACACATGTGAGAACCATAAAAAAGCCGTCTTTTTGAGTGCAATTATCATAAAATCCTTTTTGGTGAGGCAGAAGTCGAGGCGAAATGCTTATTGATCGTTTCTCAAACACGCGTTCTCTCATTATGGTGTGGTTATTTCTCACTCAACATTTAAGAATGAGAATATGTTCTTTAGTATTTCTAACTTCTTATTACTAGCATGCTTGAAAATCTATGTCCTCATAGCTCTTTGGATGCTTAGGACGCTTGAACGCTTTGAAGTTGTGAGTTTTTAGTTTGATTTGCTCGAGGACTAGCAAAGTCTAAGTGTGGGGGAATTTGATAGGGTGTAGAATACATCCTATTTATTATCTATTGTTTATGCTTTCTTTGTTATTTTTCTTGTAAATTATGTATTTTACGCTTGTTTTGAGTTTTATAGCTACTTTGGAGTCGCACGGAGGAAAAGAAGAAGAAATCACCCAATTTGAGCCAAAAGGGCAAAAAAGGTCATTTTACAGGAGATTGATATATGGAGCCCAGTTGAGGTTAAGGGGCAACCCAATTTGGAGGAGTACTAAAGCCAGGCCTAGTCAAGGCTAAGGGGGGTTGTCATCAGGGTACCCCTTATCATTTATCAGAGGGTGTAATTATCACTGGGGTAACCCTTATCCCTATCCCTGGGGTGTAACCATCCACACAAATTATTACACAACCCTAAATCGAGAAATCAGTTTCATTTACTCGTTTCCTACACCTGAAAGTGAGAAGCAGCCATGGCTGCTGCTGTTAATCGAGAGACGCTGAGTGAAACCGAGAGAAGAGAAGAAATCGGGTTTGAATCTTTGATGTCGAAACTGTGAATCGAGAATCGATCCGCAATTGATTCGGGGAAAGAAGTTGCTCGATCCAGTGAATTGAGATGGTTAGAGAAGGTGGCACCGAGCGGAGACATGGATTACTAGAATGGGTCCGAGATTGTGTTGAAACTTGCTGAGTCAAGGTTAGATGGAGGCAATAGAATCGGAGAAGATGTTCATGGCTATGAGGATGTATTCAGTGAGATGGGGTCTCGTGAATGGAGAGATCGATGTTCAACATTCTTGGAGATGGGTGATAAAGTGAATTAGGTCAATGCTTGTTGGTGTTGAGACTGCTCGAGAAATTCAAAGTGAGGAAAGATTGATGGGCCGCCGTGAAGAACAAAGTGAAGCTAGTTTATGAAATCACTGTCATCAATAGAAATAGAGCTTGGGGTATTGAAGATGGGAAGACTTGGTTTGAGTTTGTATTGATTGAAGAGGAAGAGAAGCTCACTGTGATGTTGAGAAGATGATGGATCTGTTGGTCTCGTGATGTTTGTTGCTAACAAGGTTTGAGGAAATTGATCAAGAGAAGAAGAAGCTATTGTAAATTTGTGAGAGATTCATACCGAGATTGGAATAGAGTGAATGGTGGCTATACTAATTGGAAGCTCGAAATGGAAACAGAATGTGGGTGAATCTTGGTAGGGTTGTGCGATATGGATCAGGGAAAGAACACAACACACCTCAAGAGATAGAAAAGTTTTGATATTACATGGAAAAACAGTTTATTCTTCATCTTTTGGTGGTTTGATTCAAGGGTTCGGTAAATTAGTTTGAAATTGAGAGGGGTTCTTTGCTGGGGATTGTTGAATCAGTGAAGGTAGTGGCGCTGTCAAGAACCGCCAGATGCTAATGGTGATGGTGCTGAATTGAAAGAAGGTGGATTTGGTCTTGCAGAAGTAATGAAGCTTCTGTTGAATCGGAAATGGGAATGCTTGGCAATATGCAAAGCAAATGGAAATGAAACTGTTGCGGTGGAGGTGCGGGGCATGAGGGAAGAATGGAGTTGCAACTGGCGGGAGTAATGAGCATTGCAGTGCAATTGGCTCAAGGTGGTGTTTAGCTAGAGAAACAATGTTGCGATTTGGGAATAATGCAAGTGAGATTGTTGATGAAGCTAAGTTGCGGATTACACTACACAGGTTACAAAATAAGAAAGAATGACCAGGTTTGAATGATTGAAGGTGGAAAGTGGTTTCGCGAGGGGATGAATGGCTGCAAAATGCACGACCAAGATGGCCGTGAAGAAGTCTTGCGGGGGTGATAGCTTTCATGGTGGGAGAGATACGGGAAGGCATGGCCATCTTGGCCGTGACTACTTTGGCCTCGTGCAAAGTGGCTTGGCTAGGGACCCGTCGGCCGAGTTAGCTAGATGACTCGGTTCGACTCGATGATTTGCTTTGACCCGGTTGACTAACGTAAGACCATTAAGTCAACCGTTATCTCTAACTGGGTGGATGACGTGGAATATTCCGTCGAATATTCCACCGACGGAAAATTTTCAGGTGGCCGGCGGTGATTTTTATGGCGGATTCCGGCCATAATACCGATTTTCCCACGAGCCAAAAATTCCAGAATTTTCTATGGACTTCTCTCATGGGTGTGAAGACTTGGACTAGGAATTGGATGGAGAATTGAAAGCTAAAATTTGGAAAGAGAAGGTGGAAGAGTTGAGAAAAGCTTGGATTTGGAAATTGAATTGCTAAAGGAAAAGGATTCTAATCCTTGGAAGATTTGGAGAATATTGAAGCCTATAAATAGAGAAGTTTTCTACATCTTTTACACACCTCTTTACACACACAACACTTGTGTTTTTGCTTGTTTTTCTAAAATTCTTCTTCTTAATTATTTGTGTGAACTTGAAAATTCTCCTTTTAATAATTATTATTTGTGTGAATTTCAAAAGCATGAGTAGCTAATTTTCTTATTGATTGAGGATGAATTCCTAGTTCTTAACATGATTTGAGTTTTGTTTCAATTCTATCTTGAGATTTTTCACATGATTATCGATTGTTTTTACTAATAGGAATGTTTATTCATTCATGATTGATTGATAGATTGTTTGGAGTGCACGCTAAATTGATTTGTTAATTGATCTAAATCTAGTATAAGTTAGGGAATACGTAATCGTTCTCGACACTTTACACAAGTAGAAAACACAAGACCTATGAGGGATTCCGTGGAGCAATTGTGTGTAGAAACAACGCTAGAAAGTGAACCAAGCGAACCGAGTTTAACTACTAGTACTAAACCTAAATTCATAAATCTTAATGCATTCATGGAATTACATCTTGTAAGTTTTAACCTCAAGGTGGTTCTTTTGAATAGAATCTGATAACTAAGCGGACTTGTTACTCAGTGAAATAAGGATTTTGGGGCTAGCTAAGAGGACCTGCTATCCTACGGTTGGTGATAATCTGTGACTTATAACAAGTAGAAAAGAACATAACTTGAATCATTGTTTTGCAACGAAGAAGGATTCCTTGATCTTGTCTCTCTTATTGCTTTCAACTTTCGATTTTAATTGCTTTGTTTATTTTCTTTTGCTTTTTACACCCCCCTTTTGTGACAATTTTTACAACTAGAATCTCTTGCTCCTCGTGGGAACGAACTTGACTTCCATTATATTATTTTTAATTGAGTGGAAATATTGATTAATTTGATTGCACCTACGACACATCAGGTAGATTCAAAAGCACTCGGAGTCATGCTCCTCATGGTTGCCTCACTAAGCCTCTTCTCGGAGAAGCTGTCAGATGAACCAAGAGATGCTTGAAGGAAAAGATTGTCCTCCATGCTTCCAAGGCTTCCAACACTTGAAAGATTACGCATGGAGTTGCCTCCTATGAAAAATGGGGAAAATCGAAATGAATCGGGGAAAAAAAGTTTAAGACTTGAGCAATCCAACAATAATTTACCATTTTCAAGATACGCATTGATGTTTTTGTTCGTATGAGATTGATCAGGTACAGAAGATTGAAGATGGGACTTCCTTTCCAAATCTGGTCTAGATGTTTTCTCCCGTTCTAATTCCTGTGAAAAAAATAGATCCCAATATCAGAAATCTCGTGATAGTATCTAACACAAACAACATCAAGAAGAAAGTTATGGAGACAGTATATGTTGTAGCATAAGTTCAAGAACAATGTATATGGTATGCTTGTCAATACACACCCTACGTCACCATACTCAAAACTACCTACTGCAATAGTTTGTTGTCTGACATTAGATCCATCAGTTCTTGTCTGTGTTTATTATTGTGCTCCTTAATTTCTTCTTCAAGTTGATTAACACGAACTTCATAGGTAGAAACTGACTCTTGTGCTGCCAGATATTCCTATCGATTTTCATATGCTCTTTGTCTCTCTTTTTCAAGAGATCGACTTAACTGTGTTTGCTCGGCTCTAAGACATGAGATCTGAAATACCGATCACTAGTAAGAAAATAACTAAGAATCCATTACCAGATAATTAAACTAAATGAATCAAGAAACGTGTGCTTCAAAAACAGTCATTCGAGATATGGTCTGAGAAAGACGTTCATTCATGACTCGCTCATTTTCCTCGGCTGCTGCTTCTTTGGCCTCTGCCTCCTGCCACAATGAAGACAAGCTCCGCATCCAATAAAATCACATACGTTCCACAACCAAATAAATCACAGTAGACGGAAGCAAGCACCCTGACAGCAAATAAATTTAGGAACAGTCAGTTTCTAGTCAAGGAGGAAACATTGGAACAGACAAAAGACATACCACAACCAAAAATTCTTTCTGAAGCGAAGAAATTAAAATCTGATACAAATCCCTAAAAGCAAAGTTAAACAGTTCAGTTGACTTTTCACATCCCAGTAAGGAACCAATCTATCCAACTATGACAGAAAATAAGCTCCCTTTCCAAATCATCTTGGCTTTCCTGAAATCCATAAAGCACAATATAATACCTCGATTTATATTCAAATTTAAAAATAGTCGAAGAAGATAAGATACTAAACAACCCATGGCTTCTACAACAAGTAAGACGACCTCCGCAGCCAAATAAACCCAGTATTGGACTTGAGCACCCCGACGAAGAAAAAGTAATAGGAACAATTAGTCGGGGAGAAAACGTAAGAGAGATTGCAAACAAAGAATTCTTTCAAGTGAAGAAACTAAAATCGATATAAACCCTAAAAGCGAAGTTAAAAGTTCATCGATGTTTCACATCCTAGTAAGGAACCTATCTATCCAACTATGACACAAAATAAGCACTCTATCCAAATCCTCTTGTTTTTCCTGAAATCCAGAGAGCAATGTAATACATCATATTCATATTCAAATTTATACAAATGAAAAACACACATGTGTTGTATATTGAAAAAATAGCAGAAGAAGATAAATAGGATACAAAACCACCGATCGAGCTTCTGCCACAACTAAATAAATCACGAGAGCCGGAAACAAGTACCGACAACATATAAATTACAGGAACAATCACTTGTTGGACAAAAGATAGATTGCAACCCAAAAAATTCCTTCTCAAGCAAAGAAACAAAATCTAAAACTCGACATAAACCCTAATAGCTAAAGCATAGCTAAAAGTATAGTAAATCGTTGCACATCACGATAAGAAAACCAATCCCTCCATGACAAAAAATAAGCTCCCTTTCCAAATCCACTGGTCCCCTGTAATCAAAGAACGTTATAAATCAATTGATATCTGAAATTGTATGTAAAGAACACATTACAATGACCCATTGCTCTAGAATCGTATACAAACAAGACGAAAGAGAGAAGAAGAAATTGGAAAATCGAGATCGAAAAAACAGATTCACAAATGAAACCTAAATCGATAAACTTAAATCAAAATTCCTAAAATCGAAAATAGTAGATTAATGACGAAACCCTAAATCAATAAACTTAAATGAACCCTAGAAATCGATAAACTTAAACTTAAATCTATAAACTGAAAAAAATTTATTCACTACGAAACCCTAGAAATCATAATCTATGAACCCTATAAATCGAAGGAAACGATGAGCGCAAACGATTATACACGGACGTTGATTTCAATGGTTTTAGAGATGAAGTTCTTCACACGGACATGGAGAGGAGATGGAGTTCAAAGATGGAGAGGGGATGGAGAGGGGATGAGAGAGTATCGAGGAGAAAAATAAGATGAATTTTCTTCTCGATAAAGAAGATATAGGTTAACTTAAGGCTGAAGGGTGGAAACAAAAAGAAGCATACTTGATCGGAGTTTGATAGGGCGTGTTTATCAGCTCCAGTGTTACGACCAAGCAAGCGGTTCGCACGCTTGAACTGAGCGCGGTTGCAATTCGCAACCTCCGGGATGAGGTTGCAAAATTCGAAACGACACGAAAGAGTTGCGAAATTTCTACGGTTGCAATTGAAACGGAAAATTCGCAACCGACCTTACGCCGTTGCGAATCTTAGTTGCGAAATCCTTAAAATGGTGTAGTAAAGGGGGATTTTCTGATTTTTATAAACTAAAAACAAAACAAGCTAGGAAATCAAGCAGGCAAATCATATATGTAAAGATATTGGTCAAGGATTCCATCTTCAATTGTAAATAAGTATTTGAATGAATGATTAGAATTCATATTTAATCTCGTTGTCATCAAAAGCCTTAGAGTATCTAGAGAGCAAGTTATTTCGTTAATTTCTTAAAATTATCATATTTACATGTAAATGCAAGTATGAATGCTACCTAGAGAATAACCCGACGCCTTGCGCTAATCAAGTTCAATTCCCAAAGAACATTAATATTGGTGAAATAGGCTAATCAATGCAATTGAAATACACTGCGCAAATAATTTTAACAAAGATCACATTCTATATTTGCTTACAAGAAAGTATCACTACAATACTTTATTAGACAAATATAATTCATCAATCAAATAACATGCTTACGAAATTCGACTAAATCTTTAACTAATGAAAGAAAATCAACTACTTGTGTTTATGGATTCCATAACAAGAGGCAAAAAAGAAAGCATAATGTTTGAAACCCTAGAGAACAGAGCAGAATAAGAGATAATAGAAATCGAATAGATACAACTCTCCATTTTATACTTGCGCTTCTCCTTCCATTCCACTGTTCCAGAAACTAGGTTAGCCCGATGCCAAAAGACGTCTCTGACAGCCCATTAGTCGAGCCCAGTCCAAACAGGTTCATATCCTTTTCCGTAAATTCGGGTTAACTCACTGAGTCAACTCGGCCATAAACGATTTCGGCCGAGTTTATACTGTTCCAGAGCTTTCAAATCTTTCCATAATAATCTAATCACTCCATGTTCAACTCAACCCATCACTGCTTCAATTTAATATCTCTGCTAACCACCAATGCCTTCACTGAATTGCATCCACAACCTGCAATTATTCCATACACCATACTCCGACCATACCCCCCATTTCAACTCCACACACGCAAGCGGCATCTTCTTTATCTCACATCCAAGAGAACTGTACGCAACTTCAGCTACATCCACTTCCTGCAACCATTTACCCATTATGCGAACTCTTGAATCACTCTTAGCTAACCACGACTCATTGTTGCTTGGTCTCAACTAGCCATCCCTCCTTACACAGCACCACCACCAGTACCCTTTCGTCCTCCAGTACCTAACTTGTTTACTCATAATCTCGGTTGCATCTTCCCAGCACCAGCCACTGCACACACACTCCACTTCATATTCTTCTTGTAAACTTACATTTCAGCTTCATTTGGAGCATCTCAGGACATTACATTCAGCTTCATCCCTATTGAATCAACATCAGTGCCCATCTCCAACTGCAGCTCTCAAACCAACAACATCAATGTCTTCTCTAACTCATCATCATTTCCTGCCCATCAGTATCAGTGATCATCATCAGTGTTCATCATCAGTGTTCATCATCATTTCCTGCCCATCTCCAACTTCATCTCTCAAAGCAACAACATCAATGTCTTCTCTAGCTCATCATCATTTCCTTCTCATACTTCAATCAGTCGGCTATAACACCATCTTCTAATATTCAGATTCTGACTCAAACTTAACTTATTTGTACGACCACATTTGTATTCTTCCTCCAGTGCCTCAAACCCTCCAACTCAAACCAACTACAGCTGCATCACTTCAACCACTCAACACACCAACTCCTCCATATTGCCATTTGAACAACAACGAACCATGTTTTTTTTGTTGAGTTCAAGAATCTCATTGGTTTCTCACAAAGACCCACAAACTCTTAACTAGTCTTGTACCTATCTTGGCTTCAAACACTCATCACTGCCACAGTTCCCTTCTCCTCCATCTATTGCATATGTCCATTCTAACACCACCAACAACAGTATTAACTAAGTGCACGAGACCAAGGCTTAGCAACCATAATAAGTTCAACTCATTCATCTCACCGCCTCAATGAACTTCACCCACTGTAGTTGCAATATCAGCTCACATTGCTGCACCAACATCCTTCAGATACAACTGCAACTCAGCTATTTCCTCCAGCACCATCAGTTCAGCCGTAACCATGGCAACCACCCAACTCAATTGCAATCTCCTTCTCTCCCTGTATAACAGCACAACAACCACCTGCAGTCTCACATACACAACCAACACCATCTCTTTCATTGTGATCTCAGTATCAAATACTACCAAATCGAATCCATCTGCTCAACATCATCCTGACTAGAACAACTATCTTCCTGTAGCTCCATCATATCAAGTACGTAATCTCGATCTCAACTACTTTGAATACAACTTGAGAAGAACCCATCTAACTGCATTTTTAGGACAATTATTGTGTCCTATAATACTATGTCATGTGTTATAGTTTATATGGTCTATATTATGCCATGTGTCATAGTTTGTATGGTTTGTTCTGCTTAGTTGTATCCTAGTTGTCTAGTCTTAGTTTGTCTTGTGATTCTAAGAATCTTGTCCGCTATATTAACTCGTATACGTATTCTATTCCCTTTGATCAATCTATTCCATTTCCTACATGGTATCAGATACCAATCGATCCTCATCAACCTAAAACAAACCCTAATAACCAACAACAATCTCAAAACCGCCATTAATGGTGAGAAAAACCATGAATTCTATGAATTCTTTATCAAACAACAATATCAATCAGGAGATCAACAATCTCAACACAAATAACATAAATTAAGCTTCGTCTTCCATGACGGATCCTCAATCACAACAATCAATTCCACCTATTCTTCCGCAACAACAAACACAACAACCACCACAATATCAACATCAGTCATTTTACAATGTTCCTCAATCAAATTTTCATGTTAATCCTTTACCTTTTCCAAATATTTCGAATTTTGTCTCTACAAAGTTGGATGGATCCAACTTTCTGGTTTGGAAAGATCAATTATCTTCGATCTTGATCAGTACCAACTTATTTGGTTTCGTTGATGAATCTATTCCAACCGAGTCTCAATTTTTGCTTCACAACAACGTTCATGTGGCAAACCAAGTTCTCGGATTGGAGATCTCTTGATCATTTAAATCGGTTCTTACATCGGTGCAAATGTAGTTCCTTCTCTAGCTACTGAATTACTTGGTAAACCTTTAACTAGAGACAAATGGAATCATCTTGCGAAGATTTTTAGTGAACAGTTCTTTGCCAGGTTGAACATGTTGAGATCTCAACTACATTCAATTCGTCGAGGTAACTCTACTATATTTGATTTTCTATAACAAATTAAGTCCATTTATGATTCTTTGGTTGAAATTGGTGAACCGGTACCAGATTCAGATCTTGTCATGTATGCTTTATCTGGTTTAGGCCATGAATATTCTCATTTTGTGGTTACTATGCAAAATAGAGAAACACCTCTTTCTTTTTTTGAGTTACGCTCTAGATTAGTTACTCACGAACAGTGGATGATAGATCAAGATAATGAATCATCTTCTTTCTTAGCTAAAGATCCAACAAATTCTGCTTTTTGTCAAAAAGTATAAATCGTATGATTTTAGTTCCAAGAAACCTGTGTCAAATGCTTATCCTCCAAAGTTTGGTTATATAATTCTGGATCTGGTTTTACTTTCAAGAAAGGGGAATTTAATCCAGCAATCAAGCAACAATTGGACTACAACTCCATTCCTTGTCAGATTTGTAATCAATTAGGACATTTTTGAAATCAGCAATCAGATTTGTAATCAGATTTGTATCAAAGTTGTCGATATAAATATGCTCATGTAGAAAGACCTCCAAGATCTCCACCAAGAAAGGCTGCATGTCCTAGTCATATTTGCAGGTTTTGAGGATTCTACTTCAACAAATCCCTGGCATCTCACTGAGCAACACAATATGGCTACTCAAAATGATGTCTCTGTTACTGGTGGTCAATGGAGTGTTAGTCCTACTGTTCCAATTTTGATACCAGATTCTGGAGCTACTGGTCATATGACCAATGATTCTACTATTCTTGATGAAACTGAAGAGTATGAAGGTGCAGAACAAGTCATGTTGGGAGATGGTAAGTTTTTACCTATTACGATGACTGGTTCTACCACATTAGCTACTACTGCTTCTACTTCTGGTGCTAAAGTTACTTCATTTGATTTACATAATGTGTTATATGTGCCTTCCATCAAGTACAATCTGTTATCCGTAGCAAAATTTACTGCTGATAATAATTGTTCTTTTGAATTTCTTCCTTGGGGATACAACATCAAATCTCTGCAGACTAATCAGATTCTTGCTCAAGGCCTTATGGAAAACAATTTGTATCCTCTCAAGTCTTTTCTTATGTTACCAGTTCATCACACTGCTACTGCAGTTTCAGTTTTAGCTTCTCCTGTCATTTGGCATCATAGGATTGGCCATCCTGCTTCCAAGATTATCAAGAAATTGGCATCTACTTCAACTATTAATCTCTCTAATAACACATTTGAGTCTGTTTGTACCTCATGTCAGTTAGGCAATAGTGTTTGTTTGCCTTTTTGAAGTTCTTTGTCTACTTCAACTTGTGCTTTAGCATTAATCTATTGTGATATCTGGGGTGCTGCACCTGTTACTTCTACTTTAGGTTATAGATATTACATCTTATTCATGGATGATTATAGTAAGTTTCATTGGATAAAATCCAATGAAGTTGAAGTCAGGCAGCTTATCTTGTTTCATTTTGTTTCAAAAATTAGTGGAAAATCTTTTGAGTTCTAAGATTAATTAATTTCAGTATGATGGAGCTTTGGAATTGAATAAGAGAGTATTTAAAGAGTTTCTTGATACAAATGGCATTTCTCTTAGAATATATTGTCCTCATTTACATCAACAGAATGGAGCTGCTGAAAGGAAACATAGACAGATCACAGAAATGGGTAATACACTTCTTATTAATGCTTTTATGCCAAAGTTTTTCTGGTTTGATGCTTTCTTAAGTGCAACATACTTAATTAACAAGACTCCTACAAAGTTGCTGAATTATAAATGTCCTTATGAAGTCCTATTTGTAAAGTTACCAGATTATTCTTTTCTCAAAAATTTTGGATGCTTGTGTTTTCCCAATTTTGTTCCTTATAGGAAAGATAAGTTAAGCCCTAAATCTGCTATTTGTGTGTTCATTGACTATAGTCCTTTTCATAAAGGTTATATATGTTTTGATTACAAAACTCATAGAGTGTACACTACTACTCATGTTAAATTCAATGAACAATTTTTTCCTTTTGCTGGCACAAATACTACTTCTGTAGTTATAGAAGATTGTTCTGATGCTGCTATATAAGCTTGTTCTGATGTTGCTGCTTCGTTAATACTTCCATCTACTTCTTCTGCATCACCAACTACTGAGTTATTTTCTTTTTCAGATACATCTACTTCTCAGCATGCTCAGATTTTACCTCCTTCATCCTTACATGATAATGTTAAATCTATTTCCTCTCCAATGCAAACTAGGTCTAAATCTGGTATTAGCAAAAAAAAAGGCTTAGATGATAAATGGGTAGCTTGGATACATACAACTAATTTGAAACATCGAATACCCACAACTTTTATAGCTCTTGTGGATTCTTTAGTTGAGCCTAAATATTTTACTCAAGCACTTAAGGATCCCAGATGGGTTAGATCAATGAAAGATGAGCATGAAGCACTGATTTGTAATGATACTTATGAAGAAGTTCCTTTTGTTCCTGGTATGAATATTTTAGGATGCAAATGGGTATATAGGACTAAACTAAAATCAGATGGCACACTAGACAAATTCAAGTCTAGGTTAGTTGCATAAGGATATAGACAAATTGATGGAGTGGATTATGAGGAGACTTTTAGTCCCGTTGTAAAGTTTTCTACTGTCGGATGTGATCTTAGTTTAGCTGTGAGTAATGGTTGGTTTATGAGACAGTTGGATGTATCAAATGTTTTTCTGACTAAAGATGTTTATATGAGACAACCACCTGGTTTTGTAAATCCAGAACATCCAGATTATGTGTGTAAGTTGAAAAGATCTCTTTATGGGCTAAAAAAAGCTCAAAGAGCTTGGTTTGAGAGATTTAGCAAGTTTATGCTCCAACAAGGTTTTCTTCAATCTGTCAATGACAATTCTATGTTTTACTTTATTCAAGATGGGTTAAAGATGGTTCTTCTGGTGTATGTTGATGATATAATCTTGGTGGGTGCTTCTGATGTTCAGCTCAGAGGTTTTATTGAAGTCTTAAAATCTGAATTTGGTATGAAGGATTTGGGGTCATTGAGTTATTTCTTAGGTATTGAAGCTACTTGGAATTCAGATACTCAAACTTTTTTACTAACCCAAAATAAATACTCTCTGGAATTATTAAAGAAGCATGATATGCTTGAATGTAAGCCTTGTAAAACTACGGTGGAACCTGGGAAGAGAGCTTCATTATATGATGATATTCTTTTGACTGATGCTGCTAGTTATAGATATCTTGTAGGAGGCCTACAATATCTCACTATGTTCAGGATTGATTTGAGCTTTGCTGTTAACTATGTGGCACAATTCATGCATCATCCAACTGATGTTCATTTGCAGCTAGCCAAAAGAATTTTGAGGTATGTGAAGGGGTCTTTGGGCTCTGGCATTTAGTTTAAACCTGGAGATTGTTCATCTCTTTCTGCTTACACTGATAGTGATTGGGCTGGATGCCCCGACACCAGAAAGTCTACTGCTGGATATTGTGTTTTCATGGATCCAAATCTGGTTGCTTGGTCTTCAAAGAAACAACCAACTATATCCAGGTCTAGTACTGAGGAAAAATATAAGGCTTTAGCAGTCACAACAACTGAAGTTCAATGGATTTCTTATCTACTCAATGAGTTGGGATTTTCAGTTACAACTCCATGTTCTTTATATTGTGATAATCTTGGAGCCAGAAGCCTTGCAGCAAATCCAATCTTTCATGCCAGAACAAAACATATTGAAATAGATTTTCATACTATTAGAGATTTGGTAACTGTTGATTTTGTGCAGGTTCATTATGTTCCCACTTTACATCAAATTGCTGATGTTTTTACCAAAGGTTTGCCTAAGGAGTTTTTCTTCATATTACAACAAACAAATGATGCACTATGTCAGTGAGCAATTCAAGTGATGGTACATCATTTGAGGGAGAGTGTTAAGACAGTTATTGTGTCATGTAATATTACGTCATGTGTCATAGTTTGTATGGTCTATATTATGCCATGTGTCATAGTTTGTATGGTCTGTTCTGGTTAGTTGTATCCTAGCTATCTAGTCTTAGTTGTACTGACAGTTACAGATATTGTCTGCTATATTAACTATGTGTCTGTATTCTGTTCCCTTCGATCAATCTATTCAATTTCCTACAACCCGAATCTCATCATTGTTAAATCAACAGCATCAACTCAACCCCCATTCACCTGAGTTTATCCTTGACAACAACCAGATCTTCTCCTCCGTTTCTTTGGTCACAATAGCATCTCATCTACCCTCCGTTGTTGTTTAACCCGATTAAATCGAGAACCTAATTGTTCTTGCTATCCACTAACGAAACCCAATTTCTTCTTGATTTCCGATCCACCAAACCCTAATTCTTCATGTTCTTGATCAACATAGCACAAATCTTCTCCGATTTCTTCACACCAACTTCATTTCCATATTTGATTCAAATTCCTCTTCTATCAACACTCGAGAGTCGAGAACCTCCATGAAGAACCGCAGCCATTTTCTCTTTAGGCCACAGAGAAGTGACATCCCTTAATTCCTTTGGATGACCTTTCTAATATTATTTTCCATTGAGATGACGTTTTTGCCCTTGATGCTCAAAATGGGTCGTTCCTTCTTCTTTTCTTCATACTAGATTTAGATTTGACCTTTTAACTTGTGCAAGGGGCTTCGCCCGTCCCGTGAAGATGTATTTTTGATTTGGTGTGCGCAGGGGCTTCGCCCGCCCAGAGTGCGATACATTTTTTATTTGGTGTGCGTGGGGCTTCGCCCGTCCTGTGGCGATGTAATTTTTATTTGGTATGACGGGCCAAATACATTAAATAGGTGGAAAAATATGTGCATATTTTATTTATTTTTTCCTTTTTATTTTCGTAGAAAATATGTGTGAAATATGTGGATTTTTTATCCCCTTTATATGTTAATTTGGAAAAAGAGTCTAATATAGTAGGTACCCAAATTGAATTTTGACTTCCATAAAATTCCAAACACGGTAAGTTAGGTTTTCCTTTTGGGTTTATAGTTTTAAACCAATCATACGTTGTCAAGTGTCCTCACCTAAATATTGTCATGTCATGAATTCCAAAGCGAATTTGTTTTGTTTTGTTTTTTTTCAATTTTCTTCCTATCCTTTTAAACCAATCATATGTTGTCATGTGTCCTCACCAAAATGCTCGTTTCACAAAACTCAAGAAAGGCCTATTTCGACCAATACGAAGCGAGGTTTCCTCACCGTTCAACGTGAGAGCTTTATTTGTTTAGGCCTTTAAGTCTTTAGATGACTCCAAAACACCTAATAAACTCAAAACAATCATAAGATACATAATTTACAAGAAAAATAACAAAAAAAGCATAAAGAATAGATAAATATCAAGATGTTTTAGGCACCTACTAACTAAATTCAATATTTGAGAGATTTGTGCTAATGAAAATGCTAACAAATTGATTCAAAGCAAACTAATTAAGATTGTAATAAAAGATGTATAAATGTCAAGGCTATGGGAATCTGTTGTAGGCTAGGTTTCACTTATGTTCTGTCACAAAGGTATCATTTTTACTCATGTACAATAGCAAGCCTAGTTATTAATACACGGAGGATATTTTCAATTGAGAATTATAGACAAGAATTATCAAAGTATGTGTATGTTCCCAACCTAAAGATAGAAATCCTAGTACTAAGTATACATGACATACATGGTCTAAGGATGTTCATAAATCAAATATTTCCAAGGTTACCAATGGAGTATTGTTCTATAATTCAATTAGGAAGTTGATAGACACATTTTTTGTGTCTGAATTGTCCAAGATCTTTGTATTGTTGGAACTCGATTTTTGTACTAATATTGTGTTTTATGCATTTTAGGTATTTTGGAAAAAAATATTTTTGGAAAAATCGGCTCGAAAAGTTGCGCGGAACACCCAGGAGGACATTTGATATTCGGACTCGTCTTTGGATAAGGGGTAACCCATTTGCTAAGGGCACCCCCAGGGGAGGCACTCTATTCGCTTTTGAGCAAGGATAGGGGGACTTCATCTTCTCCATTTCAAAATTCATTTTGGCGGGAACTCATGCAAACTCAGTGAGTTTTAGGGTTTGGATTTTGGAGGCGATTAAAAAAAGGAGACTAAAGGGTGGAATTGTTTGGGTACTCTAATATGGGCTAGACGGGGATGATATAGGAGTTGGTTTCGATCCGGTTGGGCTAGAATTGCCGCGAGAAGCAAGCAGAGCAAACTTACACGTGCAGATGCAGCTTGGGTTTTGAAGTTTTTTGAACGTGTTATGTGCTTGATTATTGGCTCGAGCAACCACCGGGGAGCGTGTAAGAGATAAACAAGGATATATTTGGTGGCGGGCGCGTGCGGGAAACAAAAATAGAAAGAAAATATATTTTCTTCACGGTAAGTGATGGGAGGATTATACGCAATTATAATGTGATATTTTGCATTTATCGGTATAAAAAAGGTTGGTGGGACTCGGGGGAAGGATTACGGAGAGTTTGGGAGGTTTTAGAACGCGAGAAAAGCAAAAAAATCGAAGTTGCGGACTGCCCATTTTCCTCTTCTTGCTTCTGCGAAGAACACGAAGAACGGACCCGGCATAGCGGTCGTTCTTCTACAGCGTGCGACACATAGACGTGGGTCGTAATACAGTGGGGCAGACTTACAAGACGAAGCACTTATTCTCTATCGTAGTTTGTAATGGTGTTTGAAACATCTATAAGCATTTGCAAACCCGATTTTTCATCATTTCTCTTTTTGTGCATCATTTGTAAACCATTTTGAGCAATAATAATGAATTTTGAGCGCGTTTCCAACATGATGAGCTAGAACCCCATCCTTTGGGACTGACGGAGGAAAGCTGTTTTGCACACATGTGGTAATTCTATTTAATTCCTTTATGACTATTTGCACTATTATAATTGATTTATGATTTTTATTGATTATTTGTGAATTCGTTAGATGTCGCATGCTTAGTCTTAGGTACTTTAGATGCGCCATGCTTGTGAGTTACATATAATTCTTTATAAAATCTACCTTGGCAAAAAGAATTAGAGTCGATGTTTGTTACTTTATGAGCCTTAATTGTCAGGAATTAATAGATGAACCGCATGAATGTAAAATTGGTGGAATCCAGGAGTCCCGAGTAACTCTCTCCATCTTGTGACAATATTTGTATATATTTTGTATATATCTTGTGAAAATAAAATATATACAAATATTGTCACAAGATGGAGAAGAGTCCAGGACTCGGGATTATCTTACATTCATCTTGTTCATCTATTAATTCCGGACAAGTAAAACTCATAAAGTAACAAACATCACTTAATTCTTTGCCAAGGTAGATTTTATAAAGAATTATATGTAACTCACAAGCATGGCGCATCTAAAGTACCTAAAGACTAAGCATGCGACATCTAACGAATTCACAAATAATCAATAAAAATCATAAATCAATTATAATAGTGCAAATAAAATAAAAATTAAATAGAATTACCACATGTGTGCCAAAACGACTTTCACTCGCTGATGAGTTCAACTCATCATGTTGGAAGCGGCTCAAAGTCATTATTGTTGCTCAAAAATGGTTTACAAATGATGCACAAAAAGAGAAATGATGAATCGAAGTTTGCGATTATAGATGTTGCAAACTTGATTACAAACTACGATAGAGAATAAGTGCTTCGTCTGTGTAAGTACTCCACCTTATATTCCGACCACGACGTCCTACTGTCATTGACGTATGACAGAAGAACGGCTGCTTATCTTTGATCAAGTTCTTCTGTGTTCTTCGGAGAAGCGGCAAGAAAAAATGGCGTTGCAACCGTTTTTGCTTTCTCGCGTCCAACTCCCAAACTCTGTAATCTTCGAGTCCGGCCAACCTATGCTCGACGGCGTGACATATCACATTATAATTGCGTATAATCCTCATCCTCGCTATATGATGGAAAATGTATTTTCTTTCTATTTCTGCTCTGACACGCTCCGGCTCAAATATATCCTTGTTTATCTTACACGCTCCTGGGTGGTTGCTTCGAGCCAATAATCAAGCACATAGCACGTTCAAAAAACTTCAAAACCCAAGCGGACTCACGTGTACGTTTAAGTTTGCTCATTTGCCCTGTGCAGTCTAGCCCAACTGAGATCGAAGCCAACTCCTATCATCACTCGTCTGTCAGCCATATTAGATGCCCAAGCAATTCGACACTCTTTAGTCTCCTTTGGTCGCCTCCAAAATCCAAACCTAAAACTACGCGGTGAGTTTGCATGAGTTCCCGCCAAAGTCGAATTTTGAAATGGAGAAGATGAAGTCCCTATCCCGTGCGGGGATGCATGGCAGTGCCTCCCGGGGTGCCCTTAGCAAATGGGTTACCCCTTATCCAAAGGCGAGTCGAATATCAATGTCTCGAAGTGTTCAGCGCAACTTCGAGCCGATTTTCCAAAAATATTTATTTCAAAAATACCTAAAAATGCATAAAAACAATATTAGTACAAAATCGAGTTCCAATAATAGCTCAAGATCGAGGACAATGGTTACACAAAAATGTGTCTATCCCCCAAACTTATTGTTTGCTAGTCCTCGAGCAAATTTAAAATAAAAATCATTTGAACCCCTAGGTGGCCCTAGTGGCGGAGTGTTGTCTCCAGAGGGTTTACGAGAGGTGTACCCACAAAACCTTTACTCAGGACCCTAGCTATCTACGAACCAGGAAGGCACTAAAAATCTCCTTGGTTGGCATACTTATTGACTACGGGAGGAAGTACTGCACGATGCGAAATTCAATTGATGTACACGAGTTTGCACTCAAGCATACTAAAATTCATATATAAGTCACATAGCTCTACTCGAGATAGTCGCGCTATGGACATCAATACCCGGAGTCAAAACTAATCACATGGATAGATCAAGAAGATGGATATAGAAAAACATAGATGGTTTTGATGTTTACTAAGTGAACGGTGTTTCCCATATCGTACGAAGGCCTCGCCAAAATGAACCTATCCTAATGGAATGAGATACTAGTCGACTAATATCAACACACTTTGGCATATACAAGGGAACCGGTGGTCGATAATCCTAACTCTAGGTCAACACAACTGCATATACAAGGGTTTCGGTGAGTCGACTTTATTGAATTTATTAGGTTGGTCGATGGTCTGGTCTTTTTTTTTTTTTTTTTTTTTTTTTTTTTTTTTTTTTTTTTTTTTTGGGTATCTCAGTCACTCTATTTCACCCCAAGCATTGGTAACAACTTGATTCGTGGGCCCCACCTAATCACTTAGAGAAACATAGTTTACAAAGAACAAAACAAAATAAAAACAGAAGTGAAAAGGACTCAACAAGATACGGTGAAACTATCATGTTATTTCTAACACTGAGCTACGTGCTTTTATGAATAGACTCTTTAGATGTTTCCATCTAATCAGATTGGTTCCTCAACTCCTACAACCAAAATGCTTACATCCACTTAGATTGGTTAGTGCCATCCTTAATAAACATAAATTTCTAGGCTCTGGAGTTTATTTATTGCAACTAACAAAAAGTTTCTCCCACGAGGCTAGGGAGGTACAGGTACTCGGCCTCGGCAAGAACCGAGCCGAACCGTACCGTGTGCACCCTTAAGGAAAATAATAAAATAAGATGAAAAATAAAAGGGAGACGCGTGGGACCGGCCGGCCGGTGGGCCCGGTCCCGTGCGCGCCTCTTATTATAATGTTTTTAATTATTTTCCTTTCCTATTTTTCATAGGTTCCTCGTTCATCCATATTTTTTGAATGCTAGTTTATGCATTTGAGTGCTCGTTCGTTCGTTATTGTTAAGTACACTCGCACCCAGTGGCGGAGCCAGGAATTCTAAATGGGGGGGGGGGGCTAAAATAATAAATTTCGGCAAACAAATAATAAACAACATAAATACAACATTCATACATGTGCGTGCTACCACATGTTGTCTATTTCTGAGATGCGACTAAACTTCCACTAACTTCAATCAGTCGGTTGTGAAAATAACAGATGATCACCCATGGCCCCTACAAATCAATGAAAAACATATACATAGATTGTAATAAATCAAATAAATTTTTAGAATCATAACTTTGTAAATATTATGCAGAGATATAATTTTCAATTTGTACCTTACATCTGGTCAGCTAGGTTGAAACAATCAGGCCAAAATAATCGAAAGGGGGACTATTCAACTAATCTCTAAAAATCTACTACTTGTTAGTCATAAGAGAACACCATGAATACAAAAAAAAAAATTCTTTTATATATATATGTAATAGTCTAGGTTGATGCAAATATACAAAAACGTGTTTTACCAAAAAAAAGTTATCAACCATTATCCATTTGATCCTCATATATATCACTACTTCGATTTTACCTTGCGCTCCTTGAGAGAAACGAACTCATCTATACTTTTGACATTTCATGCAAAGAACACTTTCGATGTAGAGCATCATGCAATCTCTAAGAAATTCTTCCTCCATTTTGTTACTGAAGGCTATTTTAACACACGACATTGTTGAAAAATATCGTTTTGTTGTTCCGTAGAAAGCTGGAAGAGTTAATATAAGACGAATCAACCTATCAACTAGAGGTATATTTTGCCTTGTTTGTTTCCACTAACCGTCGGCACAACTCAAAAAGCTTGAGTAGATAAGTTCTTAAAGCATGGATGGTTGACTACATCTTCCCTATAATGTCGTAATGGGCTTCTCAAGAAAAACAAGGATTGCAAACCCATTCCACTTACCACTCATATTGTTTGCACTATCATAACCTTGACCACGAATATTTTTAATTGGAAGATTATAGTGATTAAGAACATCAATTATACCTTCTTTGAGAGTTAAAGCACATGTATTTTTTGTTATTTGAATCTCAAAAAAATCGATTTCTTAGACATACCCATTACTATCAACATACCTTAAAACAAGCACCAAGCATCTTTAGATTCATCCACAAGTATATAATATTTCCTATTTCCAACATCCTCACGAATTTTGTTTGACTTTGTTAGAAATAATATTTAAAATCTCTTCTACGAATGGTAGGCGAGGTATACGTAGCATTTGAGAGCATTATCTAAGACAACCTCTTTTACCTTCTCGTTGAGTGTAGATGAATACCGTTTCATCCCTTGCAGTTCTTTGAACTTTTGACTCATCATGGCCTCTAAAAGGACGCATTTGAAAGGCTAGCCATCGGACACATTCGATTGATGTTATAAACCGTAACCTATTTTTCCGTATAGTCTCCTTTAGCTGCCCGATAATTCTAAAAATGTCTGCGATGTATTCTTCAAATTTGACCTTTCTCTGGGGCGTGAAGTGAAAAGTATTAGGTTTCCCCATGTGCTCCAAAATGCACATTTAGTTCCATTCTTAACATTATGCCAATTTATAAACCCTTCACAAGTATACTGCGGCCTGGTTGGTGGACTTGTCTCAAACAAAATACAATAAAAACAATATGCGGCATCTTTAGATTTAAAATACTCAACCCAATGAAATTCATCAAACCATAGCAAAAAAACGATACATTGCACCCGTTTTGCGGATAAGCTCTACGAACTTCATCGCGTTTGTTAACAGAATCTGTATAATTGGCATAGGTAATCCAGGGTCCCGTTCTAATGAAGAAACATATGCATTTTCGACAACTTGAGTACATTGAGTACTCATAACTTCAAATTCAGTTCTTTGCCCTGACTTCTTCATGTTAAGTGGTTTACAATCGGTACTTCATGATTTCTATCATTTGATGGAGATGTAAATTGAACATTGCTTGTTGAACCTTATTCTATTTGATCAGGTTGTTTAGGTTGAAATATGCTTTCAAAGTACCTCTCCCTCGTTTAGCCCATCGACTAGACATCGTAACTGTTGTGCAAAACTTGAACAATTTAGCAATTGTTACAACAAATGTTACAAACCCACAAGTTTAAATTCTGATTATAATTTAATCAAGAAATCGAGCAAAACATTATACTTTCAATTTTTTTATAAAACCCAAACCCTAGATACTAGATAATTCTGAGACAATTTCAATAACAATAATCAATGGTTCAATATCATATTCATTGTATCAATATTAGGAAACCAATAACTATTGCCTCTTGATCGAATTCGAAATCAAACCTAGAAAATTTGAAGAACATTTGTTACACTAAACATCAATCAATTTTTCAAAATTTGAAGTAGCAGGAGAAACAATTGGGTTTTTAGCTACTACTTGAATGATAATAATAGATAGTATAAATGAAAAATTCCTTACTGAAAAAACTGAGATCAACACTTTCATTTCGCCCCTGTTTCTCCCGACTTTTCTTTTTGCTATTGAAATTGAAGTACTCCTATGACGAAAAAGAAAGAGGAAAGTGGAAGGTATAGGCTTAATGGTGGGTTAAATTACTCTTTGTTAGTGGGATAAATTAATGAACCTAGGTGGGCTAAAAAAAAAAATTTTGGTAAGAGTCTGGTGAAGTTTTATAAGTAGAGGGGGCTCTGCCGTGGTTATCCCCCTTTCCCTCCGCCCACTGCTCGCACCGTTTTCTCGGGGCTTACTCAGTGGTGACCCGGATGTCGAGAAAAGTGAATATTTGAAAAGCGGGGGATCGAACAACCACACAATATTTCGCTTAGAAATATGTATGGACTAACTCCAATATACTTTTAAGAGAATCAACTAGACAGTCAGACTCAATCTTAAGAAATGTATAAAAGAGTTATATCTCTGTTTCACAATGTAATCAACAAATCAAAGCAGATGGAAATACCGAGCACGATTATTATGTGAAACAAGCAGAGCGGTACCAAAGACCAATGTTCAAGTGTCAATGAATTTATATCAACAACCAAAGGTTGGATTCACAATTTATTGAACTTACTCACAACCTGTGATATTTCAATTATATAAACAAATATAATGCGGAAAAGAAATAACACAGACACCAGAAATTTTGTTAACGAGGAAACCGCAAATGCAGAAAAACACCAGGACCTAGTCCAGATTTGAACACCACCTTTGTATTAAGCCGCTACGGACACTAGCCTACTCCAAGTTAACCCAGTGGAATGTAGTTGAGCCCTAACCGATCTCACACTGATCAAGGTACAGGTTGCGCTCCTTACGTCTCGACTCCCAACGGGACTCTACGCACTTGATTCCTTTTCGATCTCACCCACAACTAAGAGTTGCTCACGACCCAAATTCGAAGACTCGATAAACAAATCTGTCTCACCTGAGAAAAGTCCATTGTATAGATAAATCGTATCCCGAGATAAACCTGAGTTTTGTTCCGTCTTTTGATAAATCAAGGTGAACAAGAACCAATTGATATCTAGGACTTATATTCTCGAAGAAAAGCTTAGAAATATCAATCACCTCACAATAATCTTAATCGTATGGTAGCGAAACAAGATATCGTGGAATCACAAACGATGAGGCGAAGATGTTTGTGATTACTTTTTATCTTGCTTATCGGAGATTAAATCTCGAGAAAATCTTAGAGAAGATAATACTCAATCACGATAAAACAGCAAGATCAGAACACGCAACTACAAAGAAAATAATTGGGTGCAGCTTCATAATCCCAATGAAGTCTTCAAGTCGTTAACCTACGGGGTTTGGAAAAACCTAAGGTTAAAGGAGAATCGACTCTAGTCGCATGACTAGTATCACACATGAGGTGTGGGGATTAGGTTTCAGTTCTAGAGTTCTCCTTTATATAGTCTTCAAATCGGGGTTTGCAATCAATGTTACCTTAGTAACAAAGCATTCAATATTGACCTTTAGATGAAAACTGATTAGACTCAAGCTAATATCTTTCAAGCTGTTAGATCGAACTTAGCTTGTTATACACAAATGAAAAGTTACTTCATTTAGATATGGGTAACCATACCTAAACGTGTACACCTTTGTTGGCTCAACAACAGTTAACCGAAGTTAGCCATATAAACACTTTCGTATCAACCATATTCATCTTAACCATAACTAGTTCAAATGACTCAAACGAAACTAGTTCTAGATTTGTTCAATTTGTTTATATTCTCATAGAAGTATACAAGACACAATTGAAGCAAAATCGATTTTGATTCACTCGAATCAAGTCATGAACATTATAGCCACGGTTTGCAAAAGATTGCATTCCTTATTATATAAATATATTAGTTCATGAACAAACCGATTTTTAGAACATAATCCACTCAGTATGCAAACATGTACGCATACCTTAGTGGTAGGACTAAAGTTTGGGTTCACCAGTACGTGAACTGTACGCATACCACAAAATCAGTAAAGTCCCGGAACTTGAACCTCACGCCAGTACACGAACCGTTATGCGTATTGAGTTCCCGGACCTTTACTAAACCAAACAGTATGCATACGGGTATGCATACCATGGTTCCCAGACTTGGATTACACATATGCAAGTACACATACTGTGCTTATATCCAACTGTTCTAAACTCTTATTTCAACCATTGAAAAATTCTTGGAAGACGAAAATAACTGTCTCACACAAACTATTAGCTTCAAAGCAATTTTCAAGTGATCGAATGATCAATACGAAACATTCTGAGTCTACATCAAATGACTGTCTCACACAAATCATGCAAAATGTTACCAGTGATTTTCACATAATCATCTTTTGACTTTCGTCAAGAATATAAGATGAACTTGGTTAAAGCGAAAGCTTACCAACAAATATTGCGAGAAATATGTAAAGCGAGTTAAACTCGGCTCGAAATATCAAATGTGTATAATTGAAGTCTATATAGCTATCGACTTTTGTCTCAAATAGGATATAGAGTAGATAGACTTTTGAGTGACAGATGAGTTCAAGTCTCCACATACCTTTTGTTGATGAAGTTCCACAAGCTCCCTTAGTAGTTCTTCGTCTTCAATTGATGAATGCAAGTGAAGTCTAATGCTCAGTACACTTTTATCCTAATCCGAGACTTAGCTATAAGTAGACTATAAATCAAGACTTATAGTTTTGCAACTAAACTTGACAAACATGCTTGAGATAGCAACACTTGCGAGTTCGACCGAGCAGTGCTTTAAGAATATCTATTACTAATCCATGGAATTCAGCTGAGAAAAGCAATGAAACAGAGTAATGAGATATTATGGATTGAAAATCTATTACTAATTTATGGAATTAGGTGGGAAAAGCCATGAAACGAAGTAATGAGATAAAATAGATTATTTTCTAGAATTCAATTGATGAATATCTAGCTAGAATTAATCTATGAATGGCTCTATACTATCATGCAATATGTCTAGGAGCATTATGTTTATTCTAGAATCGAGGTATGAGATGGTAGAAGCATCATACTAATTCTAGAATATTTATTATATATAGTCGGGGAACATTGTGACATCTCGAAGACGTTAACATTTGTTAGAGCATTGCTCGGTCGAACTCATAAGCATTGCTATCTCAAGCATGTTTGTCAATGTTAGTGATCAAAACTATAAGTCTTGATTTCTAGCCTATTTTAGCTAAAGTGTAGTTGAGCTCAAGAACTCCATGGAAATCATCATACAAGACGAAGAACTACTCAAGGAACTGGTGGAACTTCATCGACTAAAAGGTATGTGGAGACTTGAACTTATCTGTCACTCAAAAGTATATTTACTCTATCTCCTACTCTTGAGACAAAAGTCATTTTGATATATAGACTTTCATTATACACATTTGCTATTTTGAGCCGAGTTTAACTCGCCTATCTATTTCTCGAAATATGTGTTGGTAAGCTTTCAGCTTTAGCCAAATTCATCTTTACCTAGTGACGAAAGTCATGTTATGTTTCAATCACTTTAAAATTGCTCAACGAAAAATAGTGCATGAATAACGGTTATATAACGTTCTCACGAGAATGTTTCAATGATTGAAATGAGAGTTTAGATTACATAACTATTGGTAGGATATAAGCATTGTTGTAGAAACACATATATGTATAAGTCCTTATTCCTTGAACCAAAGGTTGCGAACTTTGTTGATCAAGAGAAAACGGAATGTGGCGTGAGCCAAGTGTGGCCCAAGCGGAAGTTCTCGACCCAAGAATTTCTTTGGAGTTTGTGAACTCCTTCCGTGAGCTTAAGTCCGCGAACCCGTCCATGAACTTGAGTAGGTTATATCTAAAATTGGTTGTTCTTGAACTCATGTTTATATAAACTAAGGAATACTTTTGCAAACCGTGGCTATAAAGTTCATGAACCGGTTCGAGTGAATCAAACGATTTTAACCTTCGATTGTCTCTTGTGTAGTTACATAAGATCGAAGCAATTGAACAACTCTCTAACTAGTTCATTTGAGTCATTTGAACTAGTTATGGTGAAGAAGAATATGGTTGATATGGAAATGATCATATGGCTAACCATTTGGTTAACTATTGTTGAACCAACAAATGTTAATGTTTGGGAACGGTTACATAAACCCAAAATTGGACATTTTATTTGTGTGTAATAAGCTAAGGTTTCGATCCAACGGTTGAGAAATACTATCTTGAATCTAATCATGTTTTCATCTAACAGTGAATATTGAATGCTTTGTTACTAAGCTAACATTGATTGCAAACCACGATTTGAAAGACTATATAAGGAGAACTCTAGCATTTAGGAAACCTAATCCCCACACATTACGTGTGATACTAGTTGTGCTAAGCTAAAGTCAATTCTCCTTTAACCTTTGGTTTTCTTATTTTAAAACCAAGTTAACGACTTAAAGACTTCATTGGGATTGTGATGCCATACCAATACTACTTTCTTGTAGTTGTGTGATTTGATCTTGATGTTTCTATCGTACGAGTATAATGGTAATAATTGGCTTGAGATTTATATCTCCGATAGGCAAGATAAAAAGAAATCACAAACACTTCGTCTCATCGTTTGTGATTCCACAATATGAGGTGATTGATAATACTAGGCTGTTCTTCGGGGGAATATAAGTCGGATTATCCATTGGTTCCTGTTCACCTTAATTTATCAAAAGACGAAACAAAAACTCGTAGGTATATTCGTGGGAGACGAATTTATCTATTCTAGATTGACTTTTACGTGTGATACATATTTGTTTATTAAAATCTTCGGCTTTGGTTCGCAACAACTCTTTGTTGTGAGTGAGATCAGCTAAGGGAATCAAGTACGTAGAATTGGTGGGATCGAGGCGTAGGAGCATAAGCGTACCTTGGATCAGTATGAGATTGATTTGGGTTCAACTACAGTCCAGACCGAAGTTAATTTGGAGTAGGCTAGTGTCTGTAGCGGCTTAATATAGTGTGTGTTCAATCTGGTGTAGGTCCCGGGGTTTTTCTGCATTTGCGGTTTCCTCGTTAACAATATTTCGGTGTCTGTGTTATTTCTATTCCGCATTATATTTGTTTATATAATTGAAATATCACGAGGTTGTCGTTGTTCAATCAATTAGAATATCCGACCTTTTGGTTGTTGATTTAAATTGATTGACACTTGGATATTGGTCTTTGGTACCATCCAAGTTATCTCTCTTTGATAAAGACTCATGATTTCTATTTGCTTAAGTAAAGATCAAATCGAGAGATTGAGATACAAACTCTTTGATATACTTTTCTCTAGATTGGTCATTTGTCTAGTTGATTCTCTAGAAAGTATATTGGAGTTTGTCCATACAGATTGATAAGCGAAATATTGGGTGTGGTTGTTAGACACACGCTTTTTCAATTGGTATGGAGAAGCGAGCAAACACGTTCAAGACCTTACAAGTCTTTGTGTTTGTAGCAATCGACTCTATGGACGAGAGGTGCTATCTCAATAAATGCACCACAGATTGGGATTGCATAATTCTCCTCTATATTGAGTTTAATTAAATCCATAGAAGAAATTCTATCTAAACCTCCACCCAGGGTTTAAAATCCCATGAAGTGTTTTCAGGACTTGAAAAAGAAACTTAAAAGTCTTTCCTCTAATGTTGATTTATTTCTCCAGAAGGAACAAGAGTCTCTTGTCAGACTAAGTCAAGTCGTAATGAATAATATTCATATTGAGGTTGGTATTGATTTGCTAATCAGTGAGTGCAATAATCCTCCTCTGTGTAATCCTTCTGGTTTTAACAAACTAAACGTATTACAATAGAAGTTTAAATCTCAGTCATCTGAGTATATCACTTCATAGCATGAATCGATTCATTGCTCAATTCCTGATACTTCCTATCAAGATAATAGTATTGTCTTCTTTTATGAAGAAGCTAGGACGTCTCTTTTTATTAAAAGAGTTTCCCTTCACAACACAAAAAACTATCTACATAAAAGATGGAAAGTGAAATCGAGAAAAATTCCTTGATTACGATTATGCTCTTTGATAGTCTTGAAAAATTATGTTCTGGAATGATCTCAATATTTCGAGATGTAAGAGCTGTTGGAAAGAAGCTCTCTCATGGTGTCATGATGTGCAAGATTCATTTTTGTACATACAAAAACTACTTGAAACAAATATGTGAGATATCACTCCTAATTTGTACTAAACACGTCATTCTACGGCACATGTGTGGTTCACATATGTTGAACCTTGAACCGCTTCGCAAATGAATCTCGTTCGTAAACGTGTCAAAACGGTTCCATGACACACAAAAAGGAGAGTAATATCTCTTCTTTCACTTCACCCCCTTCTCTGGTTTCGTCAGTTCGAAAACAAGAAGACAAACTCAACAGTTCTCATTCTTTGCTCTTTCAATTTCACGTTTCCAAACCAAATCAAAGCCGGTTTGTATCTTTGAACTCTGGAGAAGCACGTGAACTTTGGGTCAAGGGCAGTTTTTACGATTACCAATTCATTGAAGGTCTACCATTAGAAGCTTGGTTCGCGAACCAAGTAAGTGTTCCGATTCGTTCATGTTTTGTTTTTGCAATCATGAGTAGAAGAAGAACTAGGAAAGTAGGAAGCTCAAGCCAACAACTTAGAGATGAATCCTTTCTAGACCCTAGTATTGGTGTTAGGTTTGTTAACCCCGCTGCTCGCGAACAATATCTAGTGTTTAAAAACAAAATACCTATTCGTGAACGATTCTATGATGCGACTAAGATAGATGTTCCAGTCTTGGTTGGTTTCTTCTGTAGGATCAGAATATCGCAACATCAATACCTTTGTGAAATCTTTATACGACACATTGCGAAGATATCGCGGTAGTTCTGAAGTGACGCAATAGATGACGGTGACCAAAACACAAGAAAGATGTGGAGACCGAGGGCGAGATTTAGGAGTGTTGCGAAATCTAACACTTGTATACTTGCGAGAATATCGCAAGTCGATCCTAAA
>JAJJWW010000086.1:0-21852 GCA_023531295.1 Papaver armeniacum
TTTGGAAGGAGTTAGTGATGGTTTATTTTCAATGATGTTGTAGTAGTAAAAGGGGTTGTCGTTCACTCGGACTTGACGAGATTGATTTTAAGTTTTAATAAAAGAAAATACTAAAGATAAAGAAAATATATATACAAATATTGTCACAGGATGAAGAGATGTGCTGGGACTCTGGATTCGGCCAAACTCATAACAAAAAGGTTCAAATATTAATTCTTTTAACAATTATCGCTCAACAAATAAAAACACGGACTCTTATTTTTGCCAAGATAGATCCTCAAAAGATTGATTGTAAATCCTAAGCATGATGTATCAAAACATTTAAGCTAAGCATACCTCATCAAATTAAATGACAACCAATTAATTCAAATCATATTTCAATTAAAATTAATGCAAAAGTCTAAAAAAGAACTAAATAATTTTACCCATGTATGAAATTCGTCTTCCTCCGTCGTCCCAGTAATGGGGTTTAGCTCATCATGTTGGAAACACGCTCAAAATATGATTTTATTGCTCAAAGGTGCTTACAAATGATGAAAAAGGAGAAATATCAAATAAAAACCGGGTTTGTAACAGTTATAAGTGTTACAAACCGAGCTATTGCAAAGAACGATAAAGCCTTCTGTCGTTGTTACTATTGATTTAAGATCGCTTTACAAACTACGACCACGAGTGCTCTGTCGTTGACACTGTTGAAGAACGACGGTCTTTGACCGTCTGTTCTTCGTGTTCTTCAGTTCTGCAGCAGCAGAAACTTCTCTCTGCAACTCTCGATTCTCACCCTGTTGACGCTCTAAACTTTACCCAAACTCTCCATAACCTTCTATGCTACAGAATAACCCTTTATATAGCTAACAGCACAAAGAAATCTCGCCCAATCACTCCAAAATTCTTCCATTACTCTAAGAAGAAATGAAAATATTCTCGAGATATTTTTGTTCCTGATTTATCTTCTCGCGCTGTTTTCCCGTGTCAAAACACTCCAAACACGTTCATTCATCATCCCAGAAGTGGTTAAACTCGCAGAAGGCACATGCAAACCTCTGAATCACACATAGAAAACTCGGGTTATGATGCGTGTCGTAGGTGCAATCACATTAATTAATATTTCCACTCAATTAAAAATAATATAATGGAAGTCAAGTTCGTTCCCACGAGGAGCAAGAGATTCTAGTTGTAAAAATTGTCACGAAAGGGGGGTGTAAAAAGCAAAAGAAAATAAACAAAGCAATTAAAAGATAAAGTTGAAATCAATAAGAGAGACAAGATCAAGGAATCCTTCTTCGTTGCAAAACAATGATTAAAGTTATGTTCTTTTCTACTTGTTATTAGTCACAAATTATCACCAACCGTAGGATAGCAGGGTCCGCTTAGCTAGCCCCAAAATCCCATATTTCACCGAGTAACAAGTCCGCTTAGTTATCGATTCTATTCAAAAGAACCACCTTGAGGTTCGCTTACAAGATGTAATTCCCGAATGCATTAAGATCTATGAATTTAGGTTTAGTACTAGTAGTTAAACTCGGTTCGCTTGGTCCACTTTCTAGCGTTGTTTTTACACACAATCGCTCCACGGAATCCCTCCGCAAGGTCTCGTGTTTTCTACTTGTGTAAAGTGTCGAGAAACGATTACTTATTCCCTAACTTATACTAGATTTAGATTAAACTAAAAAATCAATTTAGCGTGCACTCTAAACAATCTATCAATCAATCATGAATGAATAAACATTCCTATTAGTAAAAACAAACGATAATCATGTGAAAAACTTCAAGATAGAATTGAAACAAAACTCAAATCATGTATTAAGAACTAGGAATTCATCCTCAATCAATAATAAAATTAGCTACTCATGTTTTTGAAATTCACACAAAATAATTAAAAGGAGAATTTTCAAGTTCACACAAATAATTAAGAAGAAGAATTTTCAAAAGCAAAAACACAAGTGTTGTGTGTGTAGAGAGATGTGTAAAAGATATGTAGAAAACTTCTCTATTTATAGGCTTCAATATTCTCCAAATCTTCCAAGGAATAGAATCCTTTTCCTTTAGCAATTCAATTTCCAAATTCAAGTCTTTCTCATCTTCCATCTTCTCTTTCCAAGTTTGAGCCCAATTCTCCATCCAATTCCAGTCCAAGTCTTCACACCCATGAGAGAAGTCCATAGAAAATTCGGAATTTTTGGCTCGCCTAGGAAAAGTCGGTATTATGGTAGGAATTTGACCAAGGAATCCGTCACCGCCGCCACCCGAAAATTTCACCGTCATCTGGTATATTCGATGGAATATTCCGTCGACCCACCGTTAGGACTAACGGTCAAACGGTCAACCGTTAGTCGGCGGGTCAAGGGAAGGAGTAGTCACTAGACGCCATGAGTCGCCTCCCTAGGTGGTGACTTGCCTTACTCTGGCTGAGCTGGATCGGCTGGATCACTGGAGCTGGATCTGTCATCGCCGGTCTGAGTTGACTCGCCAGAAGAGAAATTTGGGCAGAGTTCTGTTTGTTTTTCCGACATTCCCAGGCCAAATTCCAGGCCGATCTTTCTTGCAACATTCCTGTGACATCCTAAACATACATCTAAAATTTAGCAACTCATTCTCAAGAGCAGCAAATTCATCATCTCCTGTGTCTTGTTCAACAACGGCATCTTGACTCCGCCTCATACTTCATCACTGCAAAGACATACACATCCCGTAGTTTAGCTCATGCCATCCCCATATGCGGCTTCACTTCATTCTTGCACAGATTCTTGCTTCAACAACTTTTCAAAGGCCCTCAACACCACTTGCTTTCACTTCCACACATGACTACCAACAAAGACCAGTAACCCATCTCATGATTTCAACCATTCAATCCATCTCGTAGCATCGATTCTCGGCCAGAACCATCTCTTCTTTTTCTTCGAGTTATCTAGATCATATCATCTCCACCTTAAACACGTAATCATCACAAACCCATTCATCTCGGACATCTCTTCAATACATCACCTTCGCAAATCTCAATACCACAACTACCATGCCCTCGTAATAACAAAGAACACTTAAAGAAGATATGCTCGAACATCAGGATTCGAACCAAGGCCGACTTACGATTCAACCCAAAAAACCATTTGAATCAAACCCTTTTATCTAACCGCAAATGCACTTCTTGAATCCATCAATTCCACCATCTTTGATTCAACAAATGAGACTCATCACTAATGACTCTCGGATTCAATTTTTCTCTACTCGATTTCAACAAAGACCAACACGAACCCTAATTTATTATCTCAATCACTAACAACTCGACTTCAATTGTCACGAAACCCCATCTTTCTATTTCATCAATCCACGGACCCATTACTTCATTCTTCAATTGCACGAACCCTAACTTTATCACCCGTATCTTCTTCTTTGTTAGTCTCAAGCAAACACTTTCATCTCTAAGATAGAAAGCGGCGACCACCACGTTTCTCGATCCTTGACAACGGCGACCATTGCTTTTAACTCTCTCTCAGTGCAAAAATGATTGAGAAGATGAGTATTGAATTTGGGTTTTAGGGTTATAAATTGGGTCCGTTATCCAACACCCGGTCACCTCGATAAGGGATAACTAAGCTGGTTGTCCTTAACCTCATTTCGCTCCACATAGTGTTCGCTCATGAAATGACAATTTTGCCCTTTTGGCTCAAATAGAGTAATTTCTTCTTCTTTTCCTCTCGTGTGACTCCAAAGTAGCTACAAAACTCAAAACAGCATAAAATACATAATTTACAAGAAAAATAGCAAAGAAAGCATAAACAATAGATAGTAAATAGGATGTATTCTACACCCTATCAAATTCCCCCACACTTAGACTTTGCTAGTCCTCGAGCAAATCAAACTAAAAACTCACAACTTCAAAGCGTTCAAGCGTCACAAGCATCCAAAGAGTTATGAGGACATAGAGTTTCGCATTCTAGTAATAAGAAGTTAGAAATACTAAAGAACATATTCTCATTCTTAAATATTGAGTGAGAAATAACCACACCATAATGAGAGAACGCGTGTTTGAGAAACGATCAATAAGCATTTCGCCTCGACTTCTGCCTCACCATAAAGGATTTTATGATAATTGCACTCAAAAAGACGGCTTTTTTATGGGTCACACATGTGTGCAGGTAGGAATGAAGAGAGAAATCCTGCAACACGTTGAATGGTGGGAAGGAAAACTTCCGAAATATTTTTAAAAAAACCCACATCTTTTAACATTTTGAAAAACCATTTTTCTGACGATCTCTACGAAAGGAAATCAACCATTATTATCGAGGATGAGATTACTTACTCAACTTCACATCTGATCGCCAATTATGATAACACCACTCTCACGGCATCCAATAGAAACGTCTTCCGCTCCTCGTCTTGATCACCTTGGTCTTCGTCTTCGGTTTCAACTATTGATGATAAAATCTCGAATTTCATAAATCCTTAACAATTTGTAACTCTTTTTACCTTAAATCCTTGTCGCTTGAAACTTCCTTATAAATTTTCCTTCCCCACGGCTTTATTAACAAACAAATATTTCTCTTGTTTTTCTCTTTTATATATATATATTTTATTTTTTTTTAATTTTTTTTAATTTTTTTTTGAAAACAAGAGAAATAAAATACAAAAATAAACCGTGGCCGTGGGAGAAGTATTTTACCGCTTGATTCTTCACAACTTGTGTCGTCTCGAAATCATAAACTTCAACAATTCTCACCTTTTGATTTTCTTTGCTTTCATGAATAAATCTTCATACTTGGATATAGAATTACCTCATTGTATTGTAAGTCCTCAACATATATGTAAAAATCTGCTCTTTGTATGTTGCTTTACTTGAATTTGAAATTTGCTCTTTTTCTCGTTCCGTTGCTTGCAAACCTTGAACTTTTCCAACTTTCCTTGTAGATTTTGATGTCGCTCCTTGTTGATGATGATGGTGTTTCTATGGACCCGTTGTTGTCGTGAGAGAATGGTGCTAACTGCAAATCGAACTACAAGAAGGCGGCTTTCATCTATAGACATCATCCTCATGATTGACAAAATTAGCACTCAAGAGATCAAAGAGTAGTGCTTCTATTGGTGGGAGGTTGGGTAGCTCACCATTCTACCCGGAATTAACGTACGGTGACACACTCAAAAGAAGCTCTTTAGTAGATGGAAAATTTCTGGTCGGTGCCTCTCATGATATGAATACGGGTAGTCTCCACTAATGATTGATCAAGAACTCTAATAACGCATTTCTACGCACCAAATTCGCATCACCGGCATGATTAAATCCATTATTTAACACTCAAACAAGCAAGAAATCCGAATGTAGTTCTCTAACATTTCCAAGTTCAATTATGTCGGTCAAAATCTCTATGTAAACATACCTAGAAGTATGCTAGTGACTCTAAAATCTCTAAAAGTTGAAGGTTTTATGTAAAACTTTTTTTTTTTTCCAAACTTTTTTAATTTTTTTGTAAATTTTTTTAAATACATGCTTAACCACTCCCCCACACTTAAACCTTACATTGTCCTCAATGTAATTGAATCGTCCTAGTAAAGTCAAGGTGGGAAATTTTAACATGTTATGGAACAAGAAAAAGAAATAACAAAAAGCAAAAGGATAAGAAATGCAAAACCTATGGGTTGCCTCCAATTAAGCGCTTGTTTTAAAGTCGACGGCCCGACTTAGCTCTTGCAAGATTCATTCCCCATATACTAACAATCTGAAAATTTGAGGATCCACCCATAATACCTGTTTTGAAAACAATAACTCCATAAAAATATTAGCACAAGAAAACAATAGTGAAATTATCGCTCGATAGAAATTTCCCCCACACTTATTCTCGTCCACACTCATTACTTCATTCCCTTTTAACCTTTTCTTCTTCATGCACAACTCCTTTAAGAACTTTGCACAACGCGGAATTTGACGAATAGCTTCAATGAGTGGAATATTGACTTGTACTTTCTTAAGGATGTCCCACATATCCTTGTATTCCAAGTCTTTCTTTGATTTAGCAAATCGGCTAGGAAACGGGGGTGGAGTTGTGAAAGTAGGAACCGTCTCCTCGGGTTGGTTGGTTGGGGATGTATTCTCCTTTGGTGCGGTCTCAATTTCCTCTTTCTCATCATACACCTTATCTTGTTGATTTGGTTGCTCCACTTGTTTCCCACTCCTCAAAGTAATCGCATTAACGCTCTCTCTTGGATTAACAAATGTTTGTGAAGGAAGCTTTGTGGACGCTTGAGCTTTCAATAAGTTCACATCGGTCGCTAATTGCCCCACTTGAATTTGTAAATCCTTGATTGCCGAATCGGTCTTTTGTTGGTGTTGTTGAACCAAAGTAGTGATACCTTGCATCAATGCATTGAGCTTGTCATCAATTGAAGAATCACGTTCCTTGACTTGTTGTGGTTGAAATTGTTGTTGAGGTTGGAAACGTGATTGTTGGAAACCACCTTGTTGCTCATACGGATTGGAAACCGCCGCTTGCTTGTTTGCATAACTAAAGTTGGGATGATCCTTCCAACCGGGATTATAGGTATTGGAGTATGGATCGTACCTTGGCCTTTGATTTGGATATAAAGCATTTACTTGTTCGGTCTCACCATCAGGAATAATTACCGCGGCCATCCTTTGCATCATTATCTCCATGTTACTCATCCTTTGATCAAGATGTGATGATGAATCACTAACTTCATGCACTCGCCTAACCATGGGTTCATCTCTTGTGTAGAATTGTTGCGAGTTCGCAGCCATACTTTCAATCAACTCGGTAGCTTGGGTCACCGTCTTGTTCATTAGTGCACCACCACCCGCGGTGTCAAGAAGAGACCTATCACTTGGGTTGAGAGCTTCGTAGAAGTATTGGAGTATCATAACGTCACTAAATTGATGGTGTGGACAGCTTGCCACCAACCTCTTGTATCGCTCCCAACATTCATACAATGATTCTCCCACTTGTTGTTTCAATCCACAAATCTCCTTGCGAATTTGAGTAGCTTTGGATGCGGGAAAATATCTCTCGAGGAAAAGTTTCTTCATCCCATTCCATGTTGTGATACTTCCTAAGGCAAATAATATAACCATTCCTTAGCATTGCCCGCCAAAGAAAACGGAAAGCTTTCAACATTGCTCCATCCGCATTAGTCCGCGGTGGAAGCATAGCCATAACTATGGTATAGAAGTCCATAAGATGTTTGTTTGGGTCCTCATTCACCATGCCATGGAACTTTGGTAACTCTCTAATCAACCCCGGCTTGATCTCGAAGGTTGAGTTAGTTTGGATACACCATTGTTGTGTATCAAGCCTGTGAGAAGCTAGGTCCTTGAGTGTACGATCGGCCATCGTTTCTTCCTCTTTGTCCGAATCACTTGATGAAGAAGGAGGAAGTGGAGTGTTAATCGCTCGAATGAAATCCTTTAGTTGAGTCTTGGGATCGAAGACGTATTGGACTCGGTCCGCCCTTCTTAAGCATTCACCAAAGGATTACACCTGAAACAAGATTCTCAAAAACTAAGTTAGATACGGTATAGAATCTAACAAAGCAAGAATATAAAAACAACTAAAATCGTCCGCTGCTCCCCGGCAACGGCGCCAAAATTTGATGTGTGTCGTAGGTGCAATCAAATTACTTAATATTTCCACTCAATTAAAAATAATATAATGGAAGTCAAGTTCGTTCCCACGAGGAGCAAGAGATTCTAGTTGTAAAAATTGTCACGAAAGGGGGTGTAAAAAGCAAAAGAAAATAAACAAAGCAATTAAAAGATAAAGTTGAAATCAATAAGAGAGACAAGATCAAGGAATCCTTCTTCGTTGCAAAACAATGATTAAAGTTATGTTCTTTTCTACTTGTTATTAGTCACAAATTATCACCAACCGTAGGATAGCAGTCCGCTTAGCTAGCCCCAAAATCCCTTATTTCACCGAGTAACAAGTCCACTTGAGTTATCGAGATTCTATTCAAAAGAACCACCTTGAGGTTCGCTTACAAGATGTAATTCCCCGAATGCATTAAGATCTATGAATTTAGGTTTAGTACTAGTAGTTAAACTCGGTTCGCTTGGTCCACTTTCTAGCGTTGTTTTTACACACAATCGCTCCACGGAATCCCTCCGCAAGGTCTCGTGTTTTCTACTTGTGTAAAGTGTCGAGAACGATTACTTATTCCCTAACTTATACTAGATTTAGATTAAACTAAAAAATCAATTTAGCGTGCACTCTAAACAATCTATCAATCAATCATGAATGAATAAACATTCCTATTAGTAAAAACAAACGATAATCATGTGAAAAACTTCAAGATAGAATTGAAACAAAACTCAAATCATGTATTAAGAACTAGGAATTCATCCTCAATCAATAATAAAATTAGCTACTCATGTTTTTGAAATTCACACAAAATAATTAAAAGGAGAATTTTCAAGTTCACACAAATAATTAAGAAGAAGAATTTTCAAAAGCAAAAACACAAGTGTTGTGTGTGTGGAGAGATGTGTAAAAGATATGTAGAAAACTTCTCTATTTATAGGCTTCAATATTCTCCAAATCTTCCAAGGAATAGAATCCTTTTCCTTTAGCAATTCAATTTCCAAATTCAAGTCTTTCTCATCTTCCATCTTCTCTTTCCAAGTTTGAGCCCAATTCTCCATCCAATTCCTAGTCCAAGTCTTCACACCCATGAGAGAAGTCCATAGAAAATTCTAGAATTTTTGGCTCGCCGGAAAACTGGTATTATGGCTGGAATTTGACCGGAATCCGTCACCGCCGGCCACCTGAAAATTTCACCGTCACTGGTATATTCGACGGAATATTCCGTCAGTCCCCCGTTAGGACTAACGGTCAAACGGGTCAACCGTTAGTCAACCGGGTCAAGGGAAGGAGTAGTCGGCTAGACGAGTCGCCCTCCCTAGGTGGTCGACTTGCCTTACTCGGGCCGAGCCGGATCGGGCCGGATCACCGGAGCCGGATCTCGTCATCGCCGGGCCCGAGTTGACTCGCCAAGAGAAATTTGGGCGTAGTTCGTTTGTTTTTCCGACATTCCTGTGCCAAATTCAGCCGATCTTTCTTGCAACATTCTGTGACATCCTAAACATACATCTAAAATTTAGCAACTCATTCTCAAGAGCAGCAAATTCATCATCTCCTGTGTCTTGTTCAACAACGGCATCTTCAGCTCTGCCTCATACTTCATTGCAAAGACATACACATCCCGTAGTTTAGCTCATGCCATCCCCATATGCAAACTTCACTTCATTCTTGCACGATTCTTTGCGTCATGACTTTTTCAAACCTCAACACCACCGCTTTCACTTCCACACAACCATGCACTACCAACAGCACTAACCCATCTCATGATTTCAACCATTCAATCCATCTCAGAGTAGCATCGATTCTCGGCCCGAACCATCTCTTCTTTCTTCGAGTTATCTAGATCATATCATCTCCACCTTAAACACGTAATCATCACAAACCCATTCATCTCGGACATCTCTTCAATACATCACCTTCTCGCAAATATCAATACCACAACTACCATGCCCTCAGAATAACAAGAACACTTCAAAGAAGATATGCTCGAACATCCCAGATTCGAACCAAGGCCGACTTACGATTCAACCCAAAAACCATTTCAATCAAACCCTTTTATCTAACCTTCGTACTTCTTGAATCCATCAATTCCACCATCTTTGATTCAACAAATAGACTCATCACTAACGGCTCTCTGATTCAATTTTTCTCTACTCGATTTCAACAAAGACCAACTCGAACCCTAATTTATTATCTCAATCACTAACGGCTTCGGCTTCAATTGTTTTAAACCCCATCTTTCTATTTCATCAATCCACAGACCCATTACTTCATTCTTCAATTGCACGAACCCTAACTTTATCACCTGTATCTTCTTCTTTGTTAGTCTCAGCAAACACTTTCATCTCTAAGATAGAAAGCAGCGACCACAGATTCAGTTTCTCGATCCTTGACAACGGTAGCCATTGCTTTTAACTCTCTCTCAGGTGCAAAAATGATTGAGAAGATGAGTATTGAATTTAGGTTTTAGGGTTATAAATTGGGTCTCGTTATCCAACACCCGGTCACCTCGATAAGGGATAACTAAGTCGGGTTGTCCCTTAACTCAACTCGACTCCACATAGTGTTCGCTCATGAAATGACAATTTTGCCCTTTTGGCTCAAATAGAGTAATTTCTTCTTCTTTTCCTCTGTGTGACTCCAAAGTAGCTACAAAACTCAAAACAGGCGTAAAATACATAATTTACAAGAAAAATAGCAAAGAAAGCATAAACAATAGATAGTAAATAGGATGTATTCTACACCCTATCAGGTTACTCGTGTAACTCTGTTTTATCCAACAGCAATGATTCGGCCCTTGTTGATCGATTCTAACCCATATACCCTTCCTGCTTTGTCGAATCAAGACTATCCCAGCCAAAACTAGCGATTGAATCTCGCTATAATTCCTCCAAATCCGAAACAAAAAGTTATGCAGGTGATAAATATTTGAATGTGACTTTCCCGCCAAAAACATATTCCCGTGAAGAAGATGGTTGCCCCATAACCAAAAATGGGGTGTGAATAGCAGGTGCCCAACTGAGGTGCCCCTTAACCAAAATGAGGGTGCCTTTAGTACTTTTCTCCGGGGGTCCAAATAGCACTTTTCGAGCAACTTTTTCCGCACAAGTGTATTTCTCCAAAAACACCTATACAAACATAAAAACACCATAATAAGTACAAAATCGAGTGCCAACAATATATAATATTGAGATCAAATTAGACACAAAAATGTGTCTATCAAATACCCCCAAACTTATTATTTGCTAGTCCTCGAGCAAATTTATTCTAGAAAAGAAAAATCATTTGAACCCCTAGGTGGCCCTAATGGCTGAGTGTTGTCTCCGGAGGGTTTGCAGGTGTACCCACAAAACCTTTACCCGCACCTAGCTATCTACGTTAACCTTGACGGCACTAAAGAATCTCCTTAGTTGGCATACTTATTGACTACAGGAGGAAGTACCGATGCGAAATTCCAATTGCTGTACACGAGTTTGCACTCAAGCATACTAAAATTCATATAAAGTGACAAGATCTCTACGAGATAGTTTCTAGACATCATAAACCTGAGTCAAACAATCACATGGATAGATTAAGAAGATGGATGTAGAAAAACGTAGATGATGTTGACTAAGGTGAACCTATCCTAATGGATCGAGATACTTGTCTGGACTAATATCAACACACCGGCATATACAAGGGAACCGGTGGTCGATAAACCTAACTCTAGGTCAACTCATTGGCATATACAAGGGTACCAGTGGTCGACTTTATTGTATTTATTCCGGTTGGTCTAATGGTCTGGTTTCAAATTTTCTCTTTTTTTTTTTTTTTTTTTTTTTTTTTTGAATCTCAGTCACTCTATTTCACCCTAGCAATGGTAAAAAAATAAAATAAAATAAAAAATAAAATAAGAAGTGATCATGACTCTTTCGATGTTTCCATCTCGAGGATATGGCGAAACTACCATGTTTTTAACCTTAACCATAGGATGGGTTTCTAACACCTGAGCTCTGTGCTTTTATGAATAGACTCTTTTAGACGTTTCCATCTAATCAGATTGGTTCCTCAACTCCTACAACCAACATGTTTCCATCCACTTAGATTGGTTAGTGCCGACCTTAATAAACTTAAATTTCTAGGATCCGGAGTTTATTTATTAATACTGCAACTAAAACGTTTCTCCCATACCCCCAAACTTAAATCTAACATTGTCCTCAATGTTCTAAAGATGAAATTAAAAGCATGAACAATGAGAAACTGTTACCATTTGAAGCAAAAGAGTTAAGGAAAGATATTACCGTGTTGCATGAGCATGGGTTACCTCCCAAGAAGTGCTAAGTTTAAAGTCTTCAGCCAGACATTGGAAAGGATTAGTCACCTCGAAGAATCATATAGCAAAAAAATAGGAATAATCTGCGGGTCATCCGGATCAAAAAGTGCTAACCACAAGAAGAGGAGACGCATGATAGACCAGGAAGATACCCTTATCTAGTTTTTTGTTTAAGACAACTACATCTAGTTGTGGCTGTGTTCGGTGCTCTATAAAAGGGTCTAGATAAAAAGTTTTCATAGGTTGCGTTTCCTCATAAGTTAGATCCGAATGTTCGGGTTCTAGAGTCTGGAAAAACTCAAATAAAAACTTAGAAGCACATAATAATAACTCGAATAATTGAGGATCCTTTAAGTCAATCGATTTTGACTTACACGTCTAAACACCACAATAAGATTGGTGGTCTTCCTTAAGCAAATGTGTCGACCCTAATATCCTAGAGTAATTAGGTTTAGTCTCAAAACTTAATAACTGACACATTTGTATCTCATATGTTCCCACAATTGAAAGAAAAGTTTTTGGTGGGAAAACAAAGTCAATTTTGGTATCATAGCCTGGGTTAACCACATCAACCATAGGATGGGTTTCTAAGAACTGAACTTCTTCCTGGACATTATTAGGTTCGGGAGAGCTAGCATGAAGGTAATCTGGCACAATGGTTGAGGCACATATATCAAGTCCCAAGTGAGGGATCTCTGTAAGAGCTAAAGGTAAGGCACAAGGAGAATGATAATCACCCCCTAACTTAGAATTTTGGGTGTCTCTAGATAGACTAGCTACAATTTCCTTAATTTCTAGATCATCAAAATCCTGAAAATGGTCAATTGCTTCATGTAGATTATACTCAGGTGATGCATCCTCACTCATATTTAAAACCTCTACGAGTTCATCTTCTTCGTCTAAGACTATTGTTTTTAAATCGTTAGACTCTAAAATAATATTCTCAGGATAAACTCGTTCCTCTAAACCATTATCGACTTCGTAAACAGGAAATACTACATCGTCTAAAACAGTATCTCTTGTCAAATCCTCATCCTTTTGAATAGGTGAATAATTGTTAAAATTATTAGGATCTGAACCAGAAATAACTCTATTATTATAAAGCTCAATTGGAGTAGCAAATTCCTGATCACTATGCCTATTTATTTCAAATTCTTCATCAACACTATCCTCATCATAATCATTATTATAATAACATGAAAATGGTTGAACCTCATCTAAACAAGTAGTGTTACCAATTCTAACCTCATCATCTTGATTATGTGAATAACTATCTTCATTCTCAAAGGTATTATTGGATACACTACATTGGAAATTAAAGTTATTTCGAGCAATACTTTCATTCGTCTCTAACTCAAGTCTACGTGTCGACTCAGCTATCCTCTCAAGGGTCTCCTCCAAAGAAAGTTCCCTTAGTGTTGGATCTAAGTTTTGAGTTAATCTATTGAGGATATCTTCTAAAGAAGGAAGAGGAACAGAAGGATCATAATAAGGACTACTTTTCAAAAGTTTGATTGTATCCTCTAGAGACGAAGAACTATTACTATAATCTTCTTGCTCGAATGACCGATGCACATGTGGATAGTAATTGGACTCACCATGGTATGACCCATAACCTTCCAAAGGTTGGCGTTCCCAACCACTATTCACACTATGGTCATAAAAAGAGTGATGTCCATAATGTTCAGTTGGATATTCATATTCATTGTGATGGCTATTATAATACCAGTTTGACATCCTAACTACAAGGGAATTCTACACAAACACAAACAAGGCTGACTCGACCACAACAAACCTACTGATTTCTAGCAAACAAAAAGCATGATGGCTCCACTTAGATTGTTTCTAGACCAGCTTCTAATCCTTCGAAAAGGAATTCGTTACTATTTAAGCAAACCCCTCTGGAATCAATCCGAGTTTAAGTAAGCTGAATAGAGGCGAGGGAAGCTGCGTGGAGCTTTGATACCCAAGGCCTCACCGCATTACAAGGCGGCGCAGTCACGCATTCAACTCACAGAAACCATCATGAACTTCGAAGTATGCTTAAAGAGTAACCAATATTTTTCAAATGACTTTCCTATTAAGCTCGTTACCCTATAGGTCTCGTTCTATTCAAAATTTTAGGCTTAGGTTCGCGTTTGGTTTCGTTTTCCTAAGGTGGGCAAGAAGAGAACGGTGATGAAATCCGAACTCTTATCTTGTATGGCCTGTCCTTGCCCTTTACTAGGAAATTAAAGCAGCCGTATTCAAGACCTCAACATATATGCATACAAAATCATCCAAAGAAACCCGCCGGCTGAGGGGATTCGCGGGTGTTTAGAATTCTCACCTCCCGTTCCAGACGGGGGATGAACCGTTGAAGTCGACTCGGGCCACCGACTCCTATATCAGTGTACGAACCCGAGGGGCCGAGACGATATCGTAATCGTCGTCCTTCCCTGTGCAGTTTGTATTTAAATAACCCTTCCCTTAGGGTTTTAAAAAAAAATAATGTCCAAAAGTCCAAAAATTAAAAAGTCCAAAAATAAAAATAAAAATTACAAAAATAATTACCTAATTACAATTTCTAAGAAAAATAAAAAAAAATATCTAATAAAAATAAATTAACTATACACAAAAATATTCTTCTTTACTCCTTTGGATTTTCTCTCTTCTTTCTTTCTTTGGCTTCACTTTACTTTTCAACACTTTCTCTTTTATATAAGCTTCGCACCAAGTCTGAAAGCAAATAGAAAAAACCAATACGCGTAAAGAGGAACAAAATAATAAATAAAAAATAAAAAAATAAAAAAAACCTAAAAACAAATCTATAAACAAGTCCCCGTCGGCGGCGCCAAAAATTGATGGTTCATTTTCAATGATGTTGTAGTAGTAAAAGGGGTTGTCGTTCACTCGGACTTGACGAGATTGATTTTAAGTTTTAATCAAATAAAATACTAAAGATAAAGAAAATATATATACAAATATTGTCACAGGATGAAGAGATGTGCTGGGACTCTGGATTCGGCCAAACTCATAACAAAAAGGTTCAAATATTAATTCTTTTAACAATTATCGCTCAACAAATAAAAACACGGACTCTTATTTTTGCCAAGATAGATCCTCAAAAGATTGATTGTAAATCCTAAGCATGATGTATCAAAACATTTAAGCTAAGCATACCTCATCAAATTAAATGACAACCAATTAATTCAAATCATATTTCAATTAAAATTAATGCAAAAGTCTAAAAAAGAACTAAATAATTTTACTTTAAAAACTCTAAATTTGATATTGTTGTTTGTGCTCGTTGGATAGATTTTTTTATTAGCTTTCCAACAAGATAAAATTTGTAAAATTCCAAGGCACGGATTTTTAGATATGTTATATTAAAGTTTGCTTTCCAATTATACCTAAAAAAATAGGATATATAAGAAGTTATAGTAATTGGATTAAAAAGAGGGATATTTTTGGTTTTTCGGCATGCACCAATCTCCATGTATGAATCATTCGATTTCTTCCATATAAAGGTCCCGATAGCTGGGGTTTAGCTCATCATGTTGAAAACACTTCCTCAAAATATGATTTTTAGCTCAAAGGTGCTTCAAACAAATGATGAAAATGGAGAGATATCAAATAAAAGGGTTTTAAATGATTTATAAGTGTTACAAAACGAAATCAGCTTACAAAAAGAACGATAAAGCCTTCCTGTCGTTGTTACTATTGATTTAAGGCGCCTACAAACTACGACCCACGGTTTTCTGTCGTTGACCTTTGTTGAAGCGGCGGTCTTTGACCGTCTGTTCTTCGTGTTCTTCAGTTCTGCAGCAGCAGAAACTTCTCTCTGCAACTCTCGATTCTCACCCTGTTGACGCTCTAAACTCTACCCAAACTCTCCATAACCTTCTATGCTACAGAATAACCCTTTATATAGCTAACAACACAAAGAAATCTCGCCCAATCACTCCAAAAATTCTTCCATTACTCGGACGTAAATGAAAATATTCTCGAGATATTTTTGTTCCTGATTTATCTTCTCGCGCTGTTTTCCCGTGTCAAAACACTCCAAACACGTTCATTCATCATCCCAGAAGTGATTAAACTCGCAGAAGGCACATGCAAACCTCTGAATCACACATAGAAAACTCGGGTTACTCGTGTAACTCTGTTTTATCCAACAGCAATGATTCGGCCCTTGTTGATCGATTCTAACCCATATACCCTTCCTGTTTTGTCGAATCAAGACTATCCCAGCCAAAACTAGCGATTGAATCTCGCTATAATTCCTCCAAACTGAAACAGAAAGTTATGCGGGTGATAAATATTTGAATGTGACTTTCCCGCCAAAAACATATTCCCGTGAAGAAGATGGTTGCCCCATAACCAAAAATGGGGTGCGAATAGCAGGTGCCCAACTGAGGTGCCCCTTAACCAAAATGAGGGTGCCTTTAGTACTTTTCTCCGGGGGTCCAAATAGCACTTTTAGAGCAACTTTTTCCGCACAAGTGTATTTCTCCAAAAACACCTATACAAACATAAAAACACCATAATAAATACAAAATCGAGTGCCAACAATATATAATATTGAGATCAAATTAGACACAAAAATGTGTCTATCAGTTAGTTCCATATACATGATTGTTTACTTCTATGAAATTGGTTGTGTTTAGTGTTTAGGGAAAACAAGAATTGTTTTCAAATCATTTCCAGTGATTGCATGAAAGTTAAATGTTATTCCTACTGGGCACCCCTTTTAGGGATGATGTGCTCACCCATTCCCACTTTCAGTTTCAGAGATAGATCAGAGTTGCGCACGAAAGCTTCGGGGAGTTGACTCCGTTAATTAGATATCTTCTGCTATGTTTATTATATTATTTATATTTGTAAAATAAATCACTATTGTATATGTATCATCTGAAAGAAGTTCTTGTACATATATTTCTAAGCGGGGCAAGTTTTTGGGTTAAATTTTGTAGAAGACTTCTTAATTGAATGCTTAAGTATATGATTTAGATTCTTAGTGCCTCTGTAGTTAGTTAATCTCTTGGATTAGTCAGCTGCTAGCTTAGGGGGCGCTACATGAAGCCTCCAAACAATCACTCGAAGATGGTTGGACGTGATGCTGTTTTAAGATGCTTGATCGTGACTTACTCTGTTAAGCCTTAAAACATCGATGTTTCATACATGCTGAATATATTCGATGCGTTACCTGCATAAAATACACACGATATTCCATCGGTTTCTCAAATAACTTAGTTATTTAAACCTAGCACCGTATGCTACCTTCTGTGGGTCCCACGATCCATACAATCGAGACATCAGTATGTCACAAACTGGGGGATACTTACTGGGGTATTGGTCTGATGGTTAACAACGTGCAGCGCGCAAAGCGCCATCACAAGAACGTGTCAGGAAGACATGGACGGTTAGGGATGATGAGAGAAGTGGGGAAGACTGATCGTGTGACACTAACACACGACTCCACTACTCCATCACTCCACTTCCTCCACTTCCTACGAGAAACGAGGTTTGTGCTTTATGACTTGTATAAATAGGTTCTCCTCCCTATTTCCACAAGAGACAAAAGACAAGACAGAAAACCAAGTGTTGATACAATCGTATCCCAACACCCGTAACCGATAGCTTACATTACGGGCCGTTCGGCCACATATAAGTCGTACACAGCCAACACCTTCACAATCTCAACACCTTCTTCGCTTCCCTCCCTAAGATCAACCCCATCTCCTTCACTTTGTGACAAGCAAGTCCGGAACGACCATTTCTTGGTTTAGGCCGAGTTGTACAGTTGATTTCTCGAATCACAAGCACTCCGTGCGAGTGCATTTGTTTAGGGTTTAGATTCATTTCTCATCCACACACCCAAATTACCAAAACCGGCAGAAATAGTTTTCACCCATAAATAATAGGTAAACAAAAATTCTATTTGAACCGAGAAAATGAACAATGGGAAAACCGTTCACTCACAGTGGGTGGGTCCCAAAACCCAACGCCCCTGTTTTTTCCCTGATGGTGCCCACCCACTGTGAGTGGGCGGTTGTCCCATTATTCATTTTCTCGGTTCATTTAGAACTACTGATGGGTAAATATATGATATCATGACATGTATTTTTATTCTCTATGGGTCACAGCAAAAATTCTTCACAAAATGTGGAAAAAAAAGATTACAAAAAACCGTGCACTCATATTTTTCCTTGAGGTGGGTCCAAAAATGGCCCCATACTAATCCCATACGACGGGGTCCACGCTTCACATGAGAGAGAAAGAGAGCGGTTTTTTCATGAAACCTATTATTGGGGCTTCACACGGATTCCTAGTGACTAAAAAATTGGTTATGGGGTTTTTTTAATGCAATAGAAAATGTCTAAGTTACCTCGAACTAAAATCAAAACCTAATTTTTCTTCTTCTAAACTTCCTCCTTCGTCAAATCAACCATAAATCATAGATTTGATACTTGGTCTTTTTGTTAGATTCACTCTATTAAGAGAAAAAGTTATTTTTTGAAGTCAGCATTACGGTCAACAAATTAGAAATCCCAACCGTAAATGTATAAATAATTAAATATCTAACTACGGTTAGGTTAGATTTTAAGAAAACTCAACCGTAAAAAATCTATGTTATTTATCCTAGTTTTGTTACGACTAGGTTTAAGATAGAACTAACCGTAACTAATTTACGGTTGGGTTGGTTTTCTTTATAACTAACCGTAAAAAATTATGGGTACCAAATTTTGTCCCACTAATTTCTCTGATTAGTTAGCTACTCTAAAACGTTAACTTAATCTACATCAACTTAATCTACATAAAACAGTAGAGTATATCTTAAGTCGGTTTAGTTTATGTCATAGTATCGAAACTATCTAAAAGTCTGTTTAGGTTGTTTGGGGAAATATTCTTAACAAAATCTCATTTATCTTTAAAAGATTCTTGATAAGTCTTGTTTATTTTTTGCACGTTAATTTGTTGATTTTCTTGTTTAGTTCTCTCGCTATCTACGTCTAGCACATCATTTAATTGTTTCTCATTACAAATATATTTGCATTCAGTCACACATCATTCAGTCACATAATAACTGTACAACGCCAAAAATAAAATAAAATACTAGTGTCGCTGGATTTGGTGAAGGAAGAGAATAGCAAACTTGGGGTTGTAAAGCTTAATGCAAACTCGATACCCTTTTTTGTTCTATCGATCACCATAGCGACAATAACAAAACCTATACTATTTGTCAATCTCGCAAACACCCCAAATCTTTTATCATCTTCAACAGCCTGATGATATCCAATAAAGCTCCAAATATCTTCAAAAAAACTAATCATCATCAAATCATGATTATGATCAGTCACCCATGGAAATGGCAGCAACCCACTCAACCCTTCGAGATGTAATTAGCTTCTTAAGAATCTTCACTCTCATCGAAACTGCCCATACCATTCATGGATGGAGCAAAACCGATAACGGTTGGCAGTGAACTGAAGATGAAAAAGATACATCCAATCTTCCGCCTGTTAAGTTTGTATCTAGCCATAAACAATCTTGAAAAAAGTTACGGCTAGGAGTCCTTTGTTTTCTAACCGTAAACTGGAAAGTTACGGCTAGAATACATGTACGACTGGAAAGTTAGTTTCGTTCCTAGCCGTTATCAAAATCTTAATTTAATCTAGTTTAAAATCAGTAGTCTTATCTAAATCAAAATCGGTAATGTAACTTAACAATTATTTAATTTAATTACGTAATTAACACTAATAAAACAGAGATAATTTAGTCATTATGAAAAATAATTGGATATGGAGTTTTTTAAATTACTAGCTAGTGACCCGTTTTTGTCCTATTAACGAAGCCCCTCTATTGGAATGTGACGCCCCAATAATAGGTTTCTTTTTCATGGTGTTTTACACGGTCCATAAAGAATCACTCGTCAAATATACAAAATTTTGGAAGGGATATTTATTTGACCCCATCAATTATTTTATCTTGGATCCCTAATTGTTTAGGGCAATTCCTATGACAATCAACAAACTTATTATTTTGTTGAGCCACGTGGATGAACAAACTCCATTCTCCACTATGAGAATAAGGCAAAATGAACAAAGTGATATTTTAGGGTTCCACTAGTGATTTTATTAATATAAACCAATAAGAGTTGGGTCCTACTAATGATTATATTTATATAAACTAATAAGAGTTTCATTCATAAAATTTAACTAATAAAACAAACAAAAAAAATAAACCCTAAATATAATAACCGGGATTGGGAGAGAGAAAACAAGGGAGCGTTTTTAGTTTTAAACGTTGGAGTTTTCCCTTCAACTCCAAAGGTTTTCAAACTCCAGCGATTGTGGCACGATCGCCCGGCCTATCATTAAGCGGGCGCTACATCCTCCAACTCAATGAACAAATAAACAAATTTGTTGGTTTGAACATCCATTTTTCATGTTTGTTGTGTCCATAGTGGGATCAAAATCAACAAACTTCAGGTTTGTTGATTCCATAGGAAGTGCTCTTATAGTCGTTCAAATTCAAATTTCAAATAACAAAACCACTGCTTAAAATGTTGATTCAAACTATGAATCACGCAAACAAACGCTTAAAGTGGAAGTTGAATCAGCCTAGGCGGTGGATCCAAAGATTTCTGAAGTGAGGATGCAGAATTTACTTTCGAGTTGCAAACTTACTTACGGGTGCGAAATAAGCAAACTTGGAATCACCTTAAATAGCAAAAAATATTCAATTAGGCTTTGTAACCAGTTACATTCCTAAACTAGGCGGTTGCGCAAATGGGCGATCTTTTTTTCTTTCACCTTTTAACCAAATGGTTTGGCGTGGATGATATTTATTTTTTATTTTTTCCCGCTCTCTCCCTCCAGTGAACATTATATTAATTCTACTCCTACGATAACAAGGGAATGTAAACTGGTTTGATAAGTTTGAATAAAAATCATCCCCATTTCCAAAGATTTTTAAGATGTAATTTGGTTCTTTGGAAATTTTGATTCATCTTCTCTTTTGTTTTTGAAACCCATTATGCGAGATACGTAAACGTGATAAAAAGAGAGAAGTTAAAACATGAAATCATATCGTATGATTCTGAACCTTTTGGATTGTATTTGCATAGTATAATTGGAGATGGAATAACTAAGGAGAAAATTTCTTTCTTTCAATGGGTTTGGATTATTAAGTTATAGTTTGTTTTCCAAATTGAATCGGTTTGGGTTGGGGCACACAAGACGGTTCGGCTCTGGGTTCTTGTCGAGACCGAGTACCCGTGCCTCCCAGCCTCGGTTCCAAAATTTTTGACCGACACTGCACCTCTAGTACCTGCCCCGATTACCATTCGGTACACGTATGGTACTGTGTACCTGGTTCCGCATTACTAGTCTCGGTCCTTATTTTTCAAAATTTTCTGTTAAGAACACCATTTAACAGCAAATAATATATTAAGAACCATTTATCGACCATTAGCAATAATATTAATACTAGCGAAAGAAAGTCTCAAATACCAAGTCTTGAAAAAATGAAAAAGTAAACAAGTTAACAAAAGAGCAAAGAGTCAAAGACCTGATGACATAGTCACTCACACACACAATTAACAAATAGTCTTAACAAGTAGCAAAAGAGTCAAAGTAACAAGTAGTAGAGTGACTAGACGGTGGTGGTAAAAATGTAACAAGTAGTACCGGTGGCAAATACAAAGCCTTGAAAATCTATTCCATGGTAGCAAAGACTGTGGTGGTGGCATTATTGTTGATAGTGGACCAAGTACCGCCGCAAAAACAAGTAATGACAGTTAGCGGTTAAGTAACTACTAGTCTATTACTAAAAAAAGTAACAAGGAATAGAATATATAAGGCCTTCTTCGATTTCGACATCGATATCCGGTATGTAGTCACATAGAAGATCAAGTTGTATTGGCTTCACTTAGCCAGCTTTTTGTGCAAAGCAATGCCTCAACCGTCCTTA
>JAJJWW010000087.1:0-81317 GCA_023531295.1 Papaver armeniacum
GCGTGGTTTCCTCCTTTTCAACACTGTGACGAGTTTAGAGCAACCTGATTGGTTAATATAAAAGGGCCGGCCAAGCGTGGGCGTGGCTACACTTCTGGTGTGAGTGTGGCGGTTTTAGAGCGACCTGATTGGTCGATGGAAAGTGGGGCCGGCAAGCTAGGGCGTGGCCACATTTTCAGTGCGCTGTGGCGGATTTAAAGCGACCTGATTGGTCGATGGGAAGTGGGGCCGGCAAGCCAGGGCACGGCCATACTTACAGTGCGATGTGGAGGATTTAAAGCGACCTGATTGGTCGATGGGAAGTGGGGCCGGCAAGCTAGGGAGTGGCCACACTTCCAGTGCGTTGTGGCGGACTTAATCGCCTAGTTTGGCTAAGCATAGTTAGTGTACTGTGCGGGGCGCGAAACCCTAATTTTTGCAAATTAGTCGGGTTTAGGAGTTTTTTGTAAATTATCACAATAATTGGCTGGATTTTGTATGCTGCCACAAAAATCCTTATCCACAGAATGCAGTGTGCTTTCCATCTGAGCATTTCGTGAGATGACCTTAACTTTGGTACTTGGAGGTTCATGCTACTCCGCTGCGAGTGAACATGAATCCGTCATGCCATACCGATATTAAGGGTTCTGCCGGGGAACATTACACAGGAAAGTACTCAATGAGTCTTGTATTGGCGAGATGCCGAAATTTACAAAGCGTTTGGGATGGTTGCTACATTTGCCAGTCTGGATAAATTTCATGTAAATATATTGAATGGCTCAATAAATATGTCGGTGGAGAGGTTAGCACTCTCGGCACCGTTTCCTTGCAGAGTGACGTCACATCAGATGCAAGTTTTTACGATTTTAACTCTAAGCTAAAAACCACCATCAACATTAAGTCCTCTGCTTAGCATGTAACAGTGGCATTGTTGCGGGGTAAGCATGAGATGGTGACAGACAAGAGTAAAATAGAAAGAGCAAGACGTCAAAAGATTGCCAAGGAGATTCAACTAACCTTTGGTGGACGGCATGAGGAATCCGTGATCCTTGTGTTGGCGGCTCTACATAATTCTGAGCTGGCCATAGGGTGTTGGCGTCAGCGCTGAAACTTTGCCTACTGATTGGCAGAGATGGTACTTCAATTTGGTTCGTGAATCGGTGAATGACGCTAGCTGGCTAGGTCGCGGAACGTATGGAGATGGCGCTGCTTTGAACGGCCAGGATGGCGCTTCCTTGGCTGGTGGAGATGGAAAGGTGGATGGCGCGGCTAGCTTGGAACGATGGATGGCGTTGTTGGTGCATCGGCTATCGAGCAGAGAAGATAGCGTTGGAAGGATGCAAGTTGTTGATGCTGGCTAGGGACGCGAGCTGTTGGCGTCGGCTTGGATATGGAGCCGTTGGCATTGCTTGGACGTGGAGCCGTTGGCGCTGCTGGCTTGGCTTGGGAGTGAAGCTGTTGGCACTGCTGGCTTGGCTTGGGCGTGAAGCTATTGGCACTGGCTTGACGTGGAGCCATTGGCTTAGCTCGGGACTCGCGCTTGGAGTGGAAGGATGACGCTGGTTAAGTCGTAGAATGGTAGGGACGGCTGCTGACTTGGATGCCAAACCATAATTATCCCGTATAAACAAATATCTACATCTTGTATCACGCGTTTGAAGCCTTAATTCACGGCTGGTAAAAGGGTTTTCCTTCTCAGGATTCATCAATTCTCTGAATATAAGAGGTGATCTTGAATCCTTCGTTCATGCAGATCATCATAAAATCGCGTCTACCCTCTTTACAGGTACTGTCTTGTGTTTCTTCTCCTAGTCCCCATTTTGTCTTTTTCATCATGTAGATTGATCTGACTCTTCGGAGAGAAATTTTGAAGTCGACAAAACCCAGTTTTCTTCTCATGGGGAGGTATTAGACATAATTGATTCTCTATTCCGTGAGGCTGACAAGATTATACTAGGCATGTCTCTCTCCCATCTATGCAGAGTGCGGATGTGTATTCAGACTCTCATGGCTTCGATGGACATGGAGGAAAAGTGGATACATGATGAAGCATCTCAGCGCGTCGGGAGATCTCAGAATAATGAAGCTTCTTTACAACCTAGTGCTAGATCTGAACGATTCGCCTCTCGTTTGAAACGGCGGAAGACTGAGTCCATGAAACTTTTAGGTGAGAGCCAGTTTAATTACCATGTCCATGATGGTATCGTAATCCTTGACTTTGATGCGGACGAACCGGGACATCCTCAAGAAGCTGCTGGAAAAACTCCTGAGGAAGATGTCGACACGATTTACGAAACTGAAGCAGCTTCTGGAGTGGACGCCGAAATTACTGTCAGGGATGTTGAAACGACCGCTGAGGATGTCGTCAAGGCGGACGAGGAGGCGGAGGAAACATATGTTGGACCCATTGGAGAAGCCATGGAAACATACGCTGGGACTGCTGTTGAAACAAATGCCAGACAGGATGCGGAAGCTGCTGCTGATGCGGCTTCTGGATGGGATAGTGAGGTCTTTGCTACTAAGGCGGCTTCTGGATGGAATGTTGAAGTTGTTGCTGCCGAGGCGGCGTCTGGATGGAATGTTTGCTGCCAGAGAGGGTGCTGGGGAAAGTGCTTGAAAAAGCTCTGACGGAGGCGTTATTGATCCAGCTGTCTGCCATTGACGACCAATTTTTTCCACTTTTGCTATTTCTCCTCGGCGTGTAGCCGCTTTTGATATTTCAAGGATTTATTTTCACTTTCTTGTTTTCATGACGGAGTTAGGGTTTCGCCAAGTAACATTCCGTTATTCAGCTTTTATGGTTTCACATCTCTGAATGAATTAATAAAATCTCCATATTGAAAAGATACAAAAACCCTTTATACAAAAATAAGTTGCTCGCCCCTACTGGCCATCTAGTAGATAAACAGACGCCGTACACAAATAGTGTGGATGGAATTTGCCACAGGTACTAGCCAGCCTGTTGTTTTCGCAGCCAATGCCTCCGAACTCCGACATCACCCATAGTAACTCAAAATAGGGGAAATAACAACAATGGTTAAAGGTTCGACCGACCTGTTTTTTGGCTCTCCCTTGTAGCATCATCGTTGTCACACATCCCGAAAAACGGAGGAGCGTCAACTGAGATTTGGAGCCGGATATTTTTGAAGAAGATATATGTTCCGCCGCCTGATGATCATCTTCCTTGCATATTCCCTTCTTTAGTATTTTTTGAATAGATATTTTTTGTGATGGTTTGGTTTCTCTCGTTTTCAATTGACGAGTAATGACCCTGTGAGAGTTTGGGTTTACTTGATATTTTTCCTTTAAGATGGTTCGGGAATTTTTTTTAAGGAAAGATGTTCTTTAATTAAAATTGAAAACTCTACTCATGAATGCAAGCAGTGCAATCATTTTATAGAAGTTACAAACATTGCATGAAAAGGGAAAATCTTTGAAAGAAATCTTTGAAAAGGAGAACATTTGGAGGTGAAGGTAGCACAGCGTTTTAAGTATTGAAGGATTTGATCCATCACGAGTGAATCGTCACACCTTCCAATTTGTCGGCATTGATGAGTTTGCAGTTACCACCCAAGATAACATCTGCCACCAGATATGGCTCGTCTTCCTTTTCTTTAGGCAGACCGGGTCGAGCGGCTATCTTCACTGTTACATCTCCAACTTGAAACGAGGTCGTCTTGACTACCACATCTCCAATTTGAAACGGGTTTGGGCGTTGCGCAACCACTTGATTTTTGAGCTCGTCATCTTTGGCCATGACAGCTTCCAAATTTTTGACAAAGCACTTGAAAGGCCCAACATCCCATTCACATCTCCTAATGACGCCCGGGTTGATAATCGGACCGAGTCCCCATGCCTGGCCGAGAGGAGAGGTGACTGGGTTCAGAAAGGGTTGTTTAACCAGACTTACTTGTGTTTGGAATCTGCGAATGAACGTCGACGGGCTCTCTCCAAGTAATTGGGTTACATTGGTAAGTTGTTGATACGGCAACATGTAATCTTCGAAGTTGGACGGTTTGTTGGAAATCCTTTCGGGTATCGATACCGGCAGAAGGGATACTCCTAATTTCGCTTTGTTGTCGTGTACCCATGAGCGCCCCAGAATCATTTCATAATTTGAGAGTACTTTGACAATGTGGAATTTTCCATGTGTTAGAGCGTCTCCCACCTTAATTTCAAGGTTGATGTAGCCATATGCGTCTATTGCCTCTCTTTCCAAATTTTTAACCATGATTGGGGAACGGGTGGCCTTCTGCTTCGAAATTTCCGTATCTCTCAGTGTTTTGATGGTAACTATGTTGAAGTCAGAGGCTGCGTCGATCAATGTGTTGTCGAGCTCGGCGTCTCTCAGATAAACTGTGGTCAGCAGTCCCCAGTTGTATTTTCCAGCACCGATTCCCGAGAGAGTTTGGGGTTCCGGCGTGATTTCTTCAGTAGAAAAGAGTCGATTGCCCGATACAACATGATTAAGGGTTGTGAAGATATCTTGACGCGGTGTCTTGGAAAGATAGAGAATTTCGCACACATGCTACATCATGGATTGCACAGTCTCGTGTACAGAGTCCCCAGAGACCAGGCAACTCCTGACTGGAAGTGGATCTCTGTGAACTCCCTCATTGTCCAGTTGAAGCTCCCCTGCTTCTACCTTTTCTTTGAAGATACGCTTTAGCCTATTGCAGTCATTGGTCGGGTGGTGGACAAATTTGTGGTAGCGGCAATATTTGGGGTTTGCCATTTCCGCTTCGGTTGGTGGGCACCTGGTAGGAGGTAGCATGATGGCGTCGTCTTGGATCCATGCTTCCAAGAGTTCAATCACTTCCTCGATTGGGAACGGGAAATCCAAGACGTTTTCTCAAGCTTCTTGATGTCGCATGGGAGCTTTAGCAACGGTCTTCCGTGGCGGAGCCGCCTGTCGTGCTGGCGCTGCGCGCTTGGATTGTTGTTATCCCGCTGGAGCCTTCCTTTTTCCTCCTTCGTCTACCACGCTCACAGAGGAGGGACCAGTGTTGTATTGCTTATTGATGAGGCGTCTATTTCCTCGAGTTTCGCATGCGTCCTCGCCTCTAGTTGGCATGGTTCTTTCCAACAATGATGGTGCTATTGTGGCCGACAGTTTTGCAGCTTCATGAAGTTCAGAGAATGTCTAGAATCGCAGATTCTCAAGTAAGGCGCGGTAGATGGGAACCATTCCATTGATGCAAGAATCCACCAATTGATGTTCAGTCACGTTTGGGTCATGACAATCTAATGCTTGAATTCTGAATCTTTTGACAAAATTATTCGGATGTTCGTTGTTTCGTTGAAACATCCTTCCTATATCTGAGAAGGTAATTTGCTCAGACACAAAGAAGTACTTCTTGTAGAAAGTTGTAACCATGTCAGACCAGTTGGAGATGCTTCCCGGCGTAATGTTGTTGTACCATGTGTATGCTCTTCCAGTAAGTGATTTTGAAAATTCCCTCAAACGGAGAACGTGATTGTATTCGTGCTCCCCCATGGACTCCAAGAATCGAGAGACATATTCACGCGCATTGCCGGTGCCTTCATATAGAGAGAATTGAGGGGAAGAGTACCCCCTTGGAAGAGGAATTCTTTGTACTTCCAGAGGATATGGGGGTTGATGCTGATGCATGTCCGTGGAATCGCTTTTGTCTCGGTTTCGGAGAAGTCGTTTCAAATCTTCTCGTGTGACAAAATTGGACGGTTGATTTCTCTCCATGATTACGTTGGAGTTCCATAGTGGTGGAGTCTCTTCGTCTATTTTTATGAATATATGCCGTTAAAACAAAGGTGACCTTAATCTATTAGCAATGTCAACCTGGCAAATGATGTTGAGGTTACTTAAGTGGTGATTATATCTTTGGAGTGTGGCTAGGGGTATTGGAGGTGTTCCTCATTGGCTACAATATGTTTGGCGTGATTCTTGTGGTAGTCGCTCGACTTTAGAATTTTTAGTGTCTTGAGAGAAACAAGTACCTCCTTCTGAGTCGAAGCCATGTCCGTTTGGGCTTTAGCGAGAACCTCTGTCTTTTCATCAAATCGGCAATAGTAACATAGGATCGGCTTCCTCTGAACTATAGAAAGCTCCTCCAGTTTCTAGTCTAAGGCTTTCTTTAGTTAAATTAAGTTTGACGACGGCGGAGTATGCTAATAAGGACATTACTTCATGTATAGTACATGTGATCTATGGGTGTATATAGTATGTTACATTTTAATAACTACATCTAATGGGTATAACTGCATGGGTTCTTAGGAATGAATAATTAATATTTTTATATTGCAGTTTAATTTATCATTGGTTGTTTGTATCTCTGTTTTCATATCATGTTGATATAGTAGTTCATCCATAAATACCATGACCATGAAGGTTAGATTTCCGTGCATATCTTAGATCGATCATTTCTCTACTTATAAATGAAAGATGACCAGTAACCAAGTAGGCTTGAGTAATTAAGTTATGAATGAAAGGAAGCGTTGGTCAGTTATAATTTTGGTATATCTTATAATTTGATTGGAAAGGGAGGAGGATGTACGTTCAGTACGGTGTGTCTATCTTGAGCCAAGTGGTAAATCCATGCTAGTGGATGGTTAAAATACTTATCTTAAGTAAGAAATTCTTTGACGACAATGATCTTGATTGTATACTGTTTTTCCAACGTACCTTGTAGCTTGGTAGACAGTTTACCATGCTAACCTGGGATTTGTGAACCTATTTGTGCTATGTAGGCCGCTAACGTGAAGGTTATTATAATACCGAGTTCGTTCCATTTAAATGCTGGATACATTTCTTTGATTGAATGTGTCGATCTGAAACAGGGGATATGTTCCATTATAGGTTGGTGATAGGCATATGCTTGTTTAATGGAAGTATAAAACCTCCATTGGTTATCTATACAGTTGAGCGTGTTAAAGTGCCAAACTCAATTATTTGATGGAGGTGCTTATTTCACTTCCAAATTTGGCAGCAATTGTTAGAAGCTAGTTTGGTTGAATGTGCTTGTAGTCGGACATCTATCATGGATTTGTTTAATGGATTTGTTTAAGGAAGTCTATTCTTTAGAGAACCTGTACAGTTGACGAAAGTAAGAGAAAATAATTTCTTAGGACAACAAATGGTTTACCTGACTACTAAGAAAAAATTTCATTGTAAAGTTTGATATCGTACACCTCAAGTGTGAATGTGTATCATGAAGCGCTTTCTGTTGGAAGTTGGGAAAAGCAGTACTAACATATTTCTTGTATATGAAATGTGTGATGAGACTATGATTAGAGGAATTTAGCTGTAAGGTTCGTTGGATATTTTCTGGTGGTACAAAAGAATAATATGGCATAGCAGCTAGAACAACCACCACGTTTGTTTGCAGTGCAGAACATATTGCATGTTTCCATGATATTAGACGCTTAACGAGTAGACTTTGGTTCTGGATTTTGCAGCGGAGTAAAATACATTGTGATTTCATGAGGATGTTACACGTTGTTTTAGTCACATCTCTTGTCGATAAAGTAAGCCAGATTTTGAGGACAAAATCCTTTTCTCTAGTGGGATAGTTGTAATACCCGTCCATTCTATTTGAATTTATGTGTGGTCAACTTTCATACTAAAAATAGATTTGTAAAGGTTTCTAGTGACTTTAATTATAAGTACCCCGTATCAATTATTCATATGGTGCCTAGTTGACCCTAGAGTTTGATTTAGTATTATTTAGTATAGGGTTATCGAAATTTCGATACCTTCCTCGTACCAGAATAGATATAGATTTAAGAAACATTTCTCAAAATGGCGACTAAAACAATGATGGATTAAGGGAAAATAATTGTAGAAACAGATTCCCAACGGTGTAATCGGTAAGGATCTGATTTAGCTTTCTTAGTCCTCCCTCTCGTTATGATTAGGGCTTGTGCTTATGGTTGTATTTTTCTTTCTCTACTTGTTGTATTATCTTTTAGGGCTTAATAGCTGAGGGAATTTCTACCTACGAAGGAATCAATCAGGTTACCTCCGGGAGTTGAGGCAAGTTTAATTCGATCTCTTCGTCTCGGATAAATGAAGAGTGATTTATTCATGCTTGATTTTATATACTTGTGATTAACTGCTTTTGTTAATCGATTATCGATGAGGTATGTGGCTCTTTGATGTATGGACATGGTGAGGTAAACGATAAGACAAATAGCTAAACTGATGTTGCTTGTTGTGTGATCATGATCTGGGTCCTTTGGGATGGAATCATACAAATCTAGATATAGGGCCGGATGTCTATATGATTCGTTAGGTTTCTTGGAGAAGTATAAAGATGATCAAGTTAGATATTTCAAATCATAGTGTGACCATCGTAGTATGATCAATTTAGATATTTGCTGGTCGAATTCTTGGCTCATAGCGTGCTAGTTTCCAATAGGATTAGCATTCCAAATGTAGACATTAGGTTACACCGTGATTGACATGTGAAGAGATGACTTTATTGGCTGGAAGTGATGGTTGATGGTTGGGATAATGGTTGTATTGCCACTGGTCCACGTCATGCTGTTAACACAAAGTGCTTAAAGAGTCTCAGTGAGCACTGATATTTATAGTTAATGGAGACTGTTGAATTTTAGACCACTAAGTGGTTAGAACTTAGAGCACTACTCTTAGATGTTAATGGAGATTTATGATGAAATGACCTTAATCTATTAGCAATGTCAACATGAGATTGGTAGTGGAAATATTGGTGTATATTTCTGATGTGTCTAACTGCAAATGACGATTTCTATGCATCATTGTTAGTTAGTGGACATTTGGTATGTCAAAAAGTTGGGAGTTATCTTATTTCGCAGTAGTAATTACTTAGCTAGCCTGGAATAGTGATGGGGGTACTTAAGTGGTGATTATATCTTCAGAGTGATACCCTTGGATAGGTGGCTTTATGTAAGTCCCTGAAGGCAGTGTGCTAGATCTCATTCCTAAAAATGGAAATGGGGTGTGGATACGTTCCTTGTATATTTATATATCGCAAAAATTGATCGTATATACGGTACAATAGTGTCTTGAGAGAAACAAGTACTCTCGTTACTTGGAATGAGTTTTTCTTTTTATTATACTTCTAATGATTGTTGATCGGGAGACTTTAGAATTTTTAGGAGTGGATGTTCCACTTGTAATTAATGAATGACCATGTCCGATATATTTGTTTGGGCTACTTGCGAGAACCTCGGTGTTACTAGAGATTGTGGAAGAGTTTGTTTGTTTTCAATTGGTGGATATTTGGAAGATATCTTTTCATCAAATGAACGGCAATAGTAAGCCATATCTTTTGGATCGCATATGAACTGTATAATGGGATGTGATCCCTTCGTTACTCTGACATGCTCCTCAGTCGTTCATTAGTGTCTTCGGAGAAACAGTGAAGCCATGTCCGTTTGGGACGAGAACCTCATCTTTTCATCAAATCGGCAATAGTAGATCGGCTTTCCTCTGCCAGCTGTAGCCATGACGGTTGGATGTGTCATACCTGACGAAATATTGGAAGCGGCGACAACAGCTCTGGCTCTGGTGATTGGAGGTGTAACACCTAAAGGAGCATTTTCCGTGGCAGAGGCTATGGCTCTGGTAACCGAAGGTGTAATGCCTGAAGGAAAATTCTCCATGTTGCTGGTGTTGACAGGTGGCGTATTAACACCACTGGAATGAACGCTAACACCGAGAATAATTTCAGCGCCAGTGTTCTCAGGGTTTGTTGCTGATCCGGACCTGAGTTCTACCATCTTGAGATAGGGGTTGAAAGATAAAATCGGGAATTGAGAAATTAATATTGTAACTGAGAGATTAATCTCCCACTGTGGTCGCCAATTGTTTATGGGTGAAAACGGTTTCTGCTGTTTTCGGTAATTTCGTGTGTGTGGGTGAGAAACGAGTCTAAACCCTAAACAATGTACTGCACGGGAGTAATTTTGATTCGAGAGATCAATCTGTACAATCCTGGCCTAAACCAAGAAATGACCGTTCCAGGCTTGCTTCGGTCACAAAGTAAAGGAGAAGGGCTGGTCTTAGGGAGGGAAGTGAAGAAAGTGTTGAGACCAGAATAGTTGATTCTGGAAGTGTGGGTGTTTTGTGACTTGTATCAGAAAGTTGAACTGGCAAGCTGATGTCGACCAATTCCTTACACATCCAATATTGTACATTGATGTCGAGCAATTCCTTACATATCATTGTTGGTGTCGAGCAATTCCTTACACACCAAAATGAAGGAGCGTATTCTATATACTTTCGGAATTTAAATAAAACAATGCAAGGAATACACAGTCAGATAATGCATGAATTTGTTAAACATAAACTTTTGTAAAAGAAAACAATAATAATTACAAAAGAGTTAAATATAAATCCCCACCTCTTTTGATAACAAATCCACGCCTACCTCGAGATCCACGATCCACTGGTTCATCCTTTGAATCGATCGTTGTTAATATAAACTAATTGATAATCACACAAGAACTCTAAGAATCTAGCCAAAGTGGCAGACAAGAATCATACAAGTTTATCTAATGGTTCTAAGTCCATTTATGAATCTACACCTTTTATTATCTATCTTTAGCATAGCTAAGGTTTACTAATTGAGTTGGGCTAACTCTATAGTCCATTAGTCAAGTCTTATGAATATCTACAACTTATAGAAGGAACACTAGCCGTAAGCCCCAAGTCCACTAAACCGACCCATTAACTAAGGTCCAGTCCATCTGAGTCAACTAACAGTCAACATCTAAATCCAGGTCAAAGGTCAACTGAGTCAAATCGGTCAGGTCCACTGAATCAAGCATGGTTGGGTCTAGTCACTGAGTTAACTCGGTCAGATACATTAAGTTAGCTAAACACATTGAGTCAGCTAAACTGACTGGGATGACTAACATGCAACAATCCTATTTCAGACAAACTTCAACTCTAATCTTATATTCTCAACTTCTTGTTAAACAATTCAAATACAAAACAATAATGAATTTCATTTACAAACAACAACTTTGATTACCTGCAATATGCACTTCCAAGCTTTTCACAACCAACACTATCTAAAACTCTAATCAACCATCTAACTTATCTTCATTCAGTTTCACTACAATTTAATACAAACCTCTGTAACCAAACCCATATCAACTACCTCAGCTCAAACACACAACCATCTCAATCTACTAATCCGATTAAGCTCAACTTGTAGCTCAACCCAATACAATCAGTTAAGCAACATCACTACCAAAATTTGTTCCATACACACTAACCTTAGTTTATTCATATCTTCACTGAAAACACATCCATTCTAACTCATTTCAATCCTGCCTATACAATCTGCAAACAATACCACAACTCCCTGCAACACCACTGTCACTGCATACCACCATTTATCCATCCAAACACATAACAACCCCCATTTCTAGCACACTCGTCTCCAATTCAAACAACCCAATTATTTTCCAGTTCTCCACCAGTTTACCACTTCACTTGCAACACCAATAATACCACCATTGCCTCACTAACACAGAGTTCAGCTTATTTATTTCATATTCACTGCAATCCCATTACCCATTCAAAAGCATCTCAGACCTCCTCCATGTATTGTCATCACAAACACGATCACAAATAAACTCCCAATTCTACACATTCATCAAACTGTGACCCTCATCAGATTATCCTTGCACCATCCCAACACATACCAATTTACATTATCACTACTTGTGATTCATAACTCCACATTTCACAGTAAACTCATCTCAATCCTTTATCTATGGACAATCCAAAAACTCAATAACATGAATTGCATAACTTAACTAAAATCACAGAGAAGAACAATTAACTCATCTAACAACTCTGAAGTCTTCTTATTCCATTCAACACCAGACTCGTCTTTTTCATCTGCAGCCCAAACTCTAGAACCCTAAATCCTAATTCTGTTAAGAACCCTAATCTCTGATTCTAGTGATTCTTCCACCGTATCCCTATTTCATGTCATACCCATCTATAATCCTTCTCCCGCGAATCTAATTTCATCTTCTAAACATTAACTTCATCTTCAAACTCTCCTCTGAACTTTTCTTATGAACCTTAGCTCTTGATTCGATCCTTAATTCAACTTCAGAACAACCCCACAACTTCTATCAAACCCAATTAAGAACGAACCCATTTTCAATTTCATCTTAATCATCACCAATTCGAAACCCCAATCCATAATCACAGAAAACCCCAACTTGGTTCTCTGAATCATCTTTTCTTCTTCATCAACAACAACCTCGACTCCTCCATCATCTATACATCTTCATCAGTTGATTCTTATCAATCAAATCTCACTAACAACTCACAAATCTCTCTCAGAAACGCGAGCAAGAAGAACCCTAGTTAGCAATTCGGCGAATGATTCGTGAATTTTTGCGTACCAATCGGCAACGCACTATACGGCCGTTCGAATGAAAGTCCGACCTGAGTCCGTGAACTTTCTGAGCTTGCCGACTAATTCGCGTATTTTCCGTCCCGTACTGAAATTCGTCACTTTAAGTCGGCCCACTAATAAGAAATATTTAGTGATCCCATTAGCTAATGAACACTTTTTATTAGTTAAGACATTAAGCCAAACAATATTAACCCTTCGTCCCTTAATTTTTTCCAAAAATTGATACCACAGGGATTCGAACACTAGCTTCGAGGTTGATAACTAAGGCTTATACCACTGCGACATTCCTTAATTGTTGGCAATGTTGAATAATTTGTATATATAGTCCATGTATAGAGTAAAAATCATCCTAATCATAGTATAATTGTGTTTAAAGGTCAATTAATATGTGCCGAATTTTCAGTGCCGATCTCGCATTAGTAAAACGAATTATACACGAACGTATTCCGTTCCGAACGACTGCCGAATCACGTGTCGTTGACCGGATTTTTTACCGAATCAAAATTTTAGAAAACCGAATAATACACGTATGTTTGTCGTCCCGAACGTTCTTCATACCCCGAATTGCTAACTAGGAGAAGAACAGAGAAAGAGAGAAATAAAAAGAAGAAATAAGAAGGTAAGAGAAAGAAAAAGAAATGAGATCGAGTTTATCTTCTCGATTTGGTCTCGAGATAAGGCCGACCCAATTTGCTGAGACACCCACTCGCTTCGACACGTGCAACCACAAGGGTAATATCCAAATTACTATTTTACCCTCCGAAAACAAATTGATAAATCTTCTTCACCTAGTGTCCGAATGACGCGTGCGGGTAGTCCAATATGCATAACTTTTCGAGACCTATTCAGTGATACAAATTTCGTATCTAGATCATTGTTAGATTAATTCCTATTAATTAACGTTCGTGTTATACTAATCGCGTTATTAACGGCTAAATTGACACTTGACCGGTCTAATAACGTTGACGAGCTTGAGGGTCTTTACAGATTCTCCTTTAACCTTAGGTTTCTATAGAGACCATGTAGGTTAACGACTTGAAATACTTCATTGGGATTTTGAAGCCTAACCCAACTATTTTCTTTGTAGTTGTGAGTTCTGATCTTGCCCGATTCTATCGTATTGAGTACAATTGAAATAATTGACTCGAGATTAATTTCTCCGATAGGCAAGATAAAAGTAATCACAAACATCTTCGTCTCATCGTTTGTGATTCCACGATATCTTGTTTCGCTAGTCGATTGAGATTATTGTGAGGTGATTGATAATACTAGGTTGTTCTTTAGGAATATAAGTACGGTTTATCAATTGGTTCCTGTCCACCTTGATTTATCAAAATATGGAACAAAAACTCTTGGGTATTTCTGTGGGAGATAGATTTATTAAATCTATATACTTTTCTGTGTGAGACAGATTTATTTATCAAGTCTTCGACTTTGGGTCATAGCAACCCTTGGTTGTGGGTGAGATCAACTAAGGGAATCAAGTGCGTAGTATCCAGCTGGGATCATAGATGTAAGGAACGCAACTGTACCTTGAATCAATGTGAGATTGATTAGGGTTCAACTACAGTCTAGTCCGAAGTTAATTGGTAGTAGGCTAGAGTCTGTAGCGGCTTAATACAGTGTGGTGTTCAAACTGGACTAGGTCCCGAGGGTTTTCCGCGTTTGCGGTTTTCCTCTTTAACAAAATTCTGGTGTCTGTGTTATTTCTTTTCCGCATTATATTTTGTTATATAATTCAAATATCACAGGTTGTGCGTTTAGATCAATCAATTAGAATATCCAACCTTTGGTTGTTGATTTACATTGATTGACACTTGAACATTGGTCTTTGGTACCGTTCAAGTTGTTTCACATAATAACCATACTCGTGGATTTCTATCTATTTGATTTGCTGATTACATTGTGAAACAGAGATATTAAACTCTTTGATATACTTTACTCTAGATTGAGTCTGACTGTCTAGTTGATTCTCTAGAAAGTATATTTGAGTAAGTCCTCTCAGATTGCCAAACGAATTGTTGGGTGTGGTTGTTAGACCCCCGTATATTCAATTGGTATCCGATCAGCCAAACACGTTAAAGACCTTATAAGTCTGTTTTTGTAGCGATCTGAATATGGATAGAAGTGCTATCTCTATAAATGCACCACCATATCCATGGATTTCTGAATTCTTTTCCATGACTGAGTTGATTAAATCTGTAGAAGAAATTCTATATAAACCTCCTTCAGGTTTGAAATCCCTTGAAGTTTTTTCAGGACTTGAAAAGAAACTGGAAAGCTTATCTCTTGATGTTGAGTTATACCTCCAGAAAGAACAAGAATCTATTGATAAGATAAATCTAGTCATGATGAATAATATCCATGTTGAGGTTGACATTGATTTACTAATCAGTGAGAGGAATGCTCCTCCTCTGTGTAACCCAACCAGTTGTAGCAAACTAAACGATTTGTAAGAAGAGTTTAAGTCTAAATCTTCCGATCTGTACCACCTCTGAGCATGAATCAATTCATTGGTCAATTCCTGATACATCTTACCAAGATAACAATATTGTCCCTTCTTATGAAGAAATTAGGATGTCTCTTTTTATCAAAAGAGTTTCCCTATGCGATATTGAAAATTATCTGAAGAAACTGTTTCTTATAAGGTGTAAAATAAGAAATCAGAAACACATTTTTTTCTTGTGCTCTCTGGAAGTTCTTTGAAAAACTTATAACAACAGTTCCTTGGGTTTCTCTCAATACTATAAGATGTTAGAGTAGTTGGAAAGAAACTCTTTCTTGGTGCCATGATGAGCAAGACATTGTTCACCTCAACACAACTTGATTGTTTTGGAAGTGCATCCTCACCAAGAAATGCCCTGCTATGTATACGGTGAGGGAAGCACAAGAATTGGGGCGCACATATTATGTTCGGTAAGGTTGTAGAATTCAATTGGATTCTTATAAAAAGGTATGTCTATAAACTTGAGCAAGATTTGTGTTTTTATTTGCTTAGAGTATTTATAATGATCCATGTACCTTGCTTATCGTTCATTTCTACCTAACTTGATCCATGTTTAAGGTTCTTAAATGTTTAGGTTTGAAATAGCAGTTCGGGACGTTTGGACTTCATGGTACACATACCAAGTATGCATACCATCATTTAAAATCAAAATCCAGGGATTTTAGTATGCATACCCGTTTGCATACTTCCCTAGGTCATGAAAATTCGTTTGCAAACCCGTATGCATACTTGCATGTAGACGTCGATTTTCGGTAAACTTGTTTTAGCCGTAAATTCTTCGTCCTAACTCGGATTGACCTAATTATTTTTGCAATCTCTTCCTCTTTGAATTCTATTCAAAATGAAGATGAGAAAACTTGAATTTGGATGACTTAAGATTGGTACTTGTCCTGTCTCTTGTTTTTGAGTGTTTTGCTCCGTTTCGTCGCACTTGTTCCACTTCTCTTGGACTTGGGCACTTGGATTATTAGAGTACTACTCTTCTAAGCTAATTTGTAGCTTTTACAAGAATAATGTTGGTGAATCACAAAGAAGGAAGTTCAAGAATGGGAAGTAGTATGCATTGCTTTGAGATTCTTGAATTTCACAATCATCATTTGTGAACTATGCGTTAATGACTTTGTATGTTCTTCTTTATTAAGAGAATCTTTTTATACGCCTTTGGTAGCTATTCTTGGTGTAAATAAATGTGAAAAAGATTGATTCTATCCTCTAAGGACAAATCATCTTGTATGTGCATTACGAGTTTGTCTTATGTCTAGGAAACTTCTTATGAGAATTTATTTCTTGTGTTTTTAGAAGGATTACTAGAGTTTGGAATAGCCATTATTGTGAGTACACATATTTATTTCCAAGGTTTTCATCTTCAATGTTTTCATATTTATTTATTTAAATTCTAAGTTATTTGGAAGATGATTTTTGCAATTTTAATCTTTATGATTTTATATATTGCAAATTGTTATGGGATATTTTGTTTACGTCCGTGAACCTGTGACTATCCCATACTTTTTCAAAAGTTATCTATATTATGTCGGTATGAAAGTATTGATAAAAGATTGAATGAACTTTTGACAAACAAAAGTAAAGCCTTTTATGTCATTATGCAAATTTTGATGGAAGAAAGGATGTACTTTTGTTTACAAGGATTAAGTCTATTATATGTCATTGTGCAAATAGTGATGAAAAATAGAATAAATCCTTTTTATTCCGCAGTATTGGTCGATCTCCGATCCACATCTTTTTGTGCATATACTGTGTTGCTCCGTAAGTTCTCTTATGTTGAGCATAACCAATTGAGTTAATCATTTTTTTTTTGTGGTTGATTCAATTGAGATTTTTGGATTCAAATCCATGTTTTCATGTGATTTGGTTATGTCCAAAGAAATTCTTCTTTTCTTGTAAAAGTAAGGTCACCTTTGTTGTTCTTTCGGGAATGACATATTATGTGGGAGAGTTCTTTTTGAACTTGTGCTTAATTGTCAGATATTTGTGGGGAGTGCGGTTGTGGAATATTATAGGTGTTACCTTGTATCTTTATAAACTCCTTGATGAATGCATTTAGCTTCGGCTTTATGATTGCATTTAAATAAGTTGGTATGTTATTCTCTTTTGGTCATGAAGTATCTCTATGAAAATTTCATGAGGATCCCACTAGTTTTCGTACCTTTGCCAATTTATATTGACAAGAAGGGGGAGAATTAATGTGTAGTGTGATACTACAAATACACATGGTTTACGGATCATTATGTAATAAGGGGGAGTGGTTTTCATGTTGAGATGAATTATTGACTAAGGGGGAGTGATGCATATTACCATAGTATTGTTGTCACAATAGTGATACAATTTAACTTTAATGTTGTGTAATAATATTGTGACACTGTATAATAATGATTGAGAGCATTTTGTTTTCTCATTGTTATCGCTACGGATCTTCAACAACTATGATGCTGAACTTACAACCTTTAGGATCATGGAGTACTTGGAAGTGACGAAGATTTTGAGTCGTGTTGAAGATGCCAAGGACATCAAGCATTTGGATGAGAAGCTGCAAAGTTTTATTTATTTTGTAATACATATGTATTGATAGTTTTGTCACTAAAATTGACAAAGGGGGAGATTGTTAGAGTACTGCTCGGTCGAACTCGCATGCGTTTCTATCTCAAGCATGTTTGTCAATATTAGTGATCAAAACTATAAGTCTTGATTTCTAGCCTATTTATAGATGTCTCGGACTAGGACATAGATTGTGTAGTTGAGCTTAGATTTCAAAACGTTCATCATTAGAAGACGAAGAACTACTAAGGGGATCTTGTGGAACTTCATAGACAAAAGATATGTGGAGACTGAAACTCATCTATCATTTGGAAAGTCTATTTCTACTTTATCTCCTATATTGAGACATAAGTCGTATTACGATATAGTTTTCTATATACACATTTGAGATTTCGAAGCTGAGTTTATCTTGCTTACATATATCTCGAAATATGTGTTGGCAAGATTATCTTCGACCAAGTTCATCTTATATCATGTGAAAATTGCCGAGTAACATCTTACATGGTTTGTGTGATACAATCATTTGGTGTTTTCTTGGAATGTTTTGTTATGATTATTTCAATAACTTGAAAATTGCTTTGATTCTAATAGTGTGTGAAAACGGCTATTTTCATCCTCTAAGAAAGTTTCAATGATTGAAATAAGAGTTTAGAACACTTAACCATTATTGGATATGTCATGTTGTGCACTCTTGCACATATGTAATCCATGTCCGAGAACCATAGTATGCGCACCCATTTGCGTACCGGTTGGTTTGAGAAATCCGGGAACCTAAGTATGCGTACACGTTTGCGTACTGGCGTACAGGTTCATATCCAAGAATTTCTGCTGGGATTTAAAGTTCGCGTACCGTTTGCATGCATCGGCGAAACCCAATCTTAGTAGGGTATTTCAAGTATGCGTACATGTTTGCATACTTGAAGGTTAAAGTTCTAAAATCGGTTATGAACATGAACATAAATATTTATATAATAAGGAATGCAATCTTTGCAAACCGTGGCTATAATGTTCATGATTGATTCGAGTGAATCAAACCGATTTTGCTTCAATTTTATTCTTGTATAATTCTATGAGAATATAGCAATTGAACAACTCTTTAACTAGTTTCATTTGAGTCATTTGAACTAGTTATGGTTAAGATGAATAAGGTTGATATGAGAGTAATCATATGGCTAACCTCGGTTAACTATTTTTGAACCAACATGGTGTACACGTTTAGGTACGGTTACATAAACCTAAATGAGGGTACATTTCATTTGTGTGTAACAAGCTAAGTTCGATCTAACGGTTGAAAGATATTATCTTGGTTGAATCAGTTTTTTGATCTAACGGTGAATATTGAATGCTTTGTTACCAAGGTAACTTGGATTGCAAACCCTGATTTGAAAACTATATAAAGGAGAACTCTAGCAACCGGGAAAACGAATCCACACACCTCTTATGTGTTACTAGTTACATAACTTGAGTCGATTCTCCTTTGACCTTAGGTTTCTACGGAGACCCTGTAGGTTAACGACTTGAAAGACTTCATTGGGATTGTGAAGCCAGGCCCAACTATTTTCTTTTTAGTTGCATGTTCTGATCTTGCACGATTCTATCGTATTGAGTACAATTGAAATAATTGACTCGAGATTAATTTCTCCGATAGGCAAGATAAAAGTAATCACAAACTTCTTCGTCTCATCGTTTGTGATTCCACAATATCTTGTTTCACTGGGCGATTAAGATTATTGTGAGGTGATTGATAATACTAGGCTGTTATTCAGTAATATAAGATTTATTCAACCTATAAAATTTTCTATGTGAGACAGATTTGTTTATCAAGTCTTCGACTTCGGGTCGTAGCAACTCTTGGTTGTGGGTGAGATCAACTAAGGGAATCAAGTGCGTAGTATCCCGCTGGGATCGGAGACGTAAGGAATGCAACTGTACCTTGAATCAATGTGAGATTGATTAGGGTTCAACTACAGTCCAGTACGAAGTTAATTGGTAGTAGGCTAGAGTCTGTAGCGGCTTAATACAGTGTGGTGCTCAAACTGGACTAGGTCCCGGGGTTTTTCTGCGTTTGCGGTTTTCCTCATTAACAAAATTCTGGTGTCTGTGTTATTTCTTTTCCGCATTATATTTTGTTATATAATTGAAATATCACAGGTTGTGCATTTGGATCAATCAATTAGAATATCCAACCTTTGGTTTTTGATTTACATTGATTGACACTTGAACATTGGTCTTTGGTACCGTTCAAGTTGTTTCACTTAATAATCTGGCTCACAGATTTCTATCTGTTTGATTTGATGATTACATTGTGAAACATAGATATTAAACTCTTTGATATACTTTACTCTAGATTGAGTTTGACCGTCTAGTTGATTCTCTAGAAAGTATATTTGAGTAAGTCCTCTCAGATTGCCAAACGAATTATTGGGTGTGGTTGTTAGACCCTCGCATTTTCAACCACCATGTGATCGACATATATGATGAGATATGTAATTTTATCTTTCTTTTTCTTTATGAACAAAGTATGATCAGAGTTACTCTAACGATATCCAAAGTTCCTCATATATAGACTTGGTAAATCTTCCAAACCATGCTCTTGAAGATTATTTCAGTCCATACAGTGATTTATTTAATTTACATACCTTTTTACTTTGGGATGAAGAAATAGGAATTCCTGGCAGAAGCTCCATGTACACTTCTTCAAATAATTCACCATGATAAAGGTATTTTCTTACATTGAACTGTTGTAAAAGGCCTGTCCAAGTTTGGAGCGAGAGATAACAATACTCGCACTGTGTTGATTTTAGCTACAGGAGCAAAAGTTTCAGTATAATCTATCCCATAAGTTTGGTAGTATCCCTTAGCAACTAATCTGGCTTTATAGCGTTCAATCTCACCATTTTCCTTGTATATAATTGTGAAGACCAAACGGCATCCCACAATGTTTTTTTCTTCTGGAAAATCAACATAATCCCAAGTACCATTTTCTCTTAAGGATCTCTCTTCTTCTTCCATAGTTGCCTTCTATTTTGGATGAGCTAATACTTCATGCATATTGTTAAGAATAAAAACAGTAGATAATGGATTCACAAATGTCTTATTTGTTTTGGAAAAACGGTGGGTAGAAACATAATGGCTCGTAGGGTACTTGACCTTACTAGATATTTCTGGTTCATATGTGGGTTTAGGAATACCTCTGTTTATACGCTGCGGAAGCTGTTTTGTTGATGATTCAGGAATATCCATTATAGACGATTGGTTAGGTATGTCATCTTCTTGAAGTACTGTAGACTCTGTAATTTCTTCTCTGAGAACTTCTTCTTGAATTTCAGTATTCTGATCTGATACTGTATTTCTTGTTTCTGCTTCTTCTCTTTATGTCTTAGTTTTCCAGATTTCTCATATAGTTCGGAATCACTGCTCATGATTCAAGAACTCTAGATATGTGATACCAAGTTCAAAGATAAAGATATAAAAGAATCTCTTATTTTTTTAGATTACTCAATTGGTTACACATGTCATGGTATATATAGAGCTCAATATTATCAATATAGGAAAGACTTATAGAAATAATATATTGTAAATAAAGTGAGTATCTATCCTATAGAATGCATCATCATGTACAATAATTTGTATCCATTACATTCCTCACCACAAAGACTAATTCAATCAACAAATAAGGTGGCCTTTACTTCAATTTTAGCTTCTCCAACATTGTGGCATCAAAGATTGGGACATCCTGCAGCAAGAATTGTTCAAAATCTTCATTCAGATAATGCTATCAAGCTCACAAATAAAGAATTTCCTGAAATTTGTACTACTTGTCAATTAGGCAAAATAAAATGCATGCCTTTTTCTATTTCTGATTCAATATCTTGTAAACCTTTGGTCTTAGTGCATTGTGATATATGGGGTCATGCACCAGTTACTTCTATACTAGGCTATAGGTACTATATTTTGTTTCTAGATGATTTCAGTAAGTTTACTTGGATTTATCCAATGAAGAGTAGAACTGATAGCCTCAATTGTTTCAAACTTTTCAAGTTATCAATAGAATATATATTGGATTCAAATATTAAGGAGTTTCAAATTGATGGTGCTTATGAACTAGTAAAATGTGTTTTAAGAGAATTTTTGGATTTAAATGGAATCTTTCATGTCCTAATGTACATCAACAAAATGGACCATCTGAAAGGAAGTATAGACATGTCACTGAAATGGGGAATACATTGTCTTTTACAGCTTCATTACCAAAGAGATTCTTGTTTGATAGTTTCTTAACTGCAACATATTTGATCAATATGATTCCAACAAAGGTTTTATCTTATAAATGTACATGTGAAGTTTTATTTGGTAAACAACCTGATTATGTCTTTCTCAAGGTTTTTGGATGCTTATGTTTTCCAAATATTGTTTCTACCGGACAAGATAAGTTAAGTCCAAAATCTGTTGCTTGTGTTTTTTGGGATACATTTCTTATCACAAAGGGTGCAAATGCTATGATCCAAAGTACCATAAAGTGTATACAACAATTCATGTTGTTTTTAATGAGACTGTTTTTCCATATGATGATCAGTTAAGCTCTACTTCACCTTTGTCTGCACATGCTTCTTCACGTATTGATACTTCTCCGCTTCAAAAACAGCATACTTCAAAGACTAATGCAATAGATACTTCAACTTGTTCATCCTCAACTGTGAGTACCCATGTACCTAATACATCATCAATCTTGGCTAATTCTGAGGTAACTTCTAACTCTATATTAGATTCTCTAGTTACTGATGCTACTAGAAGTATTCACACTAGGTTTAAGTATGGAATTTCTAAGTACAAGTATTTAGGTTCTGATTTTGTATCTCATGCTCAAGCGTGTAACATCCAATTCCCAAAGCTTTTACAACCATTTTGGAATCCTTAACAGAACCTAAAACTTTCAAACAAGCTTCTAAAAGACCAGTATGGGTTCAGGAAATGAAGAATGAATATAGTGCCTTTTATGTATATGATACTTGGAGAGAAGTTCCATGAAAAGACGAGAGTACCCAAATACACCACAATCTTTAAATTATCCACCTATAAGTCCTCTTACCGGAAGTGATTGTCTATGGACAAATTCGAGACAATACTACAAATCGGTATTCACACTTTGTGTGATAGTCTATGGATACGAGATCGAGACAATACAACAATCAAAGTGTGATTACTTGATAATAGGTTCGGACTTAACCAAACTCTATAGGATCACTATCAAGTAATACGGAGTTAACGTTTGTGTATTTTAACTTTTAATTATAATAAACAATTACAATTTCGGAAATAGAAAAGTAAATGACACAACCATATTTTGTTCATGAGGAAACCGCAAATGCAGAAAAACCTCGGGACCTAGTCCAAAATTGAATACTCTCAGAATTAAGCCGCTATACAAAATTTAAACCAACTTCGTATAATAGAGACCTAGCAACTAAACCTAGTTCACTTAGTTTCTTCAGTATCCCTGCGTTTCCGATATTCAATAAGTGCACGCACTGGAACAATTCCTTTGGATCGTATTCCAAACAGTAAAGGAGCAACAAATCTGTTTGGTAACAACTCTCTTGATTCTTTCAGATGAAGATATCTCAAGTCATATGCAAAGGCTCTTCCGTTTAACTAATAAACTCCTTTGTATGGTTAGATCAATCTATCCAACAACTACTAAAGTAGCAGAGTTTAGATTTATAATCAATCAATATAGATTCAAACAAGAAACTATAAGGTGATGCCGATCTCATGCAACTAAGCAATCGAATAAATCCGATTCTATTTAGATCCCAACCGATCAATGTTTGTGCACACCAAGATATAGAAACCAAATAAGAAATCTTCTTTGTCTTCAAATCTTCTTTAATCTTCAATAAACACCTGCACAACACCACTTGAATCTCTAGTGATAAATCACACACAGAACAGAGTCTGTTAACAATGGATTATCACAAGATGTATTTAGATCTACAAACAGTTCTAAAGATCCTGTCGACGCTTCGATATAGTTTGAGTAAATCTTATATCAGAAGAGAAGATTCTCAAGAATAAACAAACTAGGTGCAATCAAAGTTCAACAACCGTTAGTCAATCAAATCAATCGAAAACAAAAATAAATTGTAATTATCTAGTTTCCCACCAACGGTACTCGTATATCTTCTTGATCCCACATAAGTCTTTAAACGAGCAGTCGTAAGAGATTTCGCCTAATTAGGGAGGGTACTTTCCTCTCCGGATAGACGACTCCACCAAAAACAACAAAAAGATGAAGTTTGCCTGGCTCTTAGGATGGTTTGCTAGAGCTTCAAACTTGGGTATTTATAGACCAAGGATGTATGGACGCCAAGGAATTTCCAAAACCGAATATTCTCAAGATATGCAATAAATTCCCCAAATCGGTTTTCATAATTCCTGGAAATGTTTTTCCAATATTCCCGAAATCTCCCAATAGAAAATCTTTACTTAGTAAATACACATTACCAATTTTTATTTTCTAGAGATGTGCATTTAATTGCTGGTAATTAAAGCATATAAAACTAAGAACCTTAAATTTATTTTAGACCGGGATCTCCTTGAGTTATTAAGGAATATCTTTGAAAAATAAAAGATAAGAGTTATTGTTCATGTCCAAAGTATGTTGAAATCTTTTATTTGTAAATCCTATTTCATATTTATAATCTTGGAATCGATTATACCACACTTCCAAACAAGTTTAAAATTGATTCATTTATATCCAAGACAACTATGTGATTGATCAAATATCAATTTACTAATCATGGGTTCACGGTTTTTAACAAACACAAGGATCGGTTCTACCTCAATATGGTTTGCTTGTGATCGAACACACAAACCAGGACCGGTTATATCAATTACCAGGATCGGTTATGTCAATTACCAGGACCAGTTACCATATACTCATGGTATTACTTGTGATCGGTTACATAAGTCACTAGGATCAGTTACACCAATTACTAGGATCGGTTACACCAATTATTAGGACCGATTACAGCAATTACAAGGATCGAGTACACAACTCTTTCGTGATCGGTCACACCAATTACTAGGATCAGTCACACCAATTACAAATATCGATCATACCATCTCAGGTGGTTACTTAGGATCGGTTACACTAATAAAAATCATACCAAATCATAAGTCAGGTACTGTGATTATTTATACCAAGATATATAACAAGTTATGATCGATTCTACCAACTCACACATATTGGTAATCCAAAGATATTCAATGAATAACAATACCAATAAGCCTAGAGATTTATTTTTCGATTCATGAATGTACTTCCTTTAAACAAATGTAAACATTGTTTCCTAGGATGAAATCTTCACCTATACACATTCACATAATCGCAATAGCATTCATACGATTATGTCGATGTCATATATACGAAGTTCAAAAGATAAGCGTTGTACTTCGTATCCTAATTCCTTAACATTATGATCATGTGATCATGTCTTACTACTAAAGTATAATTATTCACATCTTCGCAGTTATATTTTCAATATAGCACGGCTTGAAAGATACGTTAGGAATGAAACTGTTCAAGTCAATACTACTAACCTCAATAAGAAGGATGATGTCGTCGTTGTAGCTTGTTACTTCTTCACATTCTTCAGATCTTCGAGTAATACTTGTATGTCTCATAATCCTAGACTTTCTAGTCTAACATATACGAAGTTGTCTCTAGTACATAATCAAGTGACTCTTAGATGAGTTTTGATTCACTAAAATATGACAACCAAACTTGACATACCAACGCTTGGTGGGTTCAACCGAGTTATGCTCTAACATTCCATATCAACCTTGGATGAATGTGTTATGTTGTAAGTGGGTATACAAAACAAAACTTAAATCTGATGGTACTATTGAAAGGAATAAATCCACATAGGTGGCTCAAGGGTTTAATCAAGTTGATGGTATTGATTACAAAGAAACATTTAGTCATGTAATGAAGGCTAGCACTATTGGAGTGGTTTTAAGTCTTGTTTTGCATCACAAATGGTATATGAGGCAGTTGGATGTATCCAATGCTTGATTTAGCTGAGGATGTATATATGATGCAGCTTCCTGGCTTTGTTTCTCAAAAGAATCCTTCTTATGTTTGTCATCTGCAAAAATCTCTTTATGGTCTCAAACAAGCTCATAGAGCCTGGGTTGATAAATTCAACACATTTTTGATTACTTAGGGATTCACTCAGTCTATATGTGATCATTCAATGTTCTATTACAGTAAGGCTGGAATTAAAATGATTTTGCTGGTTTATGTTGATGACATTGTTCTAGTTGGTAATTCTGATGTTGATATCTCTTCATTGAGAAACTAAAGTCTTCTTTTGCTACGAAGGATCTATGACCTATTTCTTATTTTTTTTTAGGCAGTGAAGCAACTTTTGACTCATCCATAAATACTCTTCTTCCAACACAGAACAAATATTTTATGGAACTTTTAAAGAGGTTTGATATGGTTGAGTCAAATCCTTGTAAGACTCCAGTTGCTTCGGGAGGAAATCCTCTTTGTTGGATGACATTTTATTGGAGGATCCTTTATTGTTGGTGGAGTATTCTTGGAAAGAAAATATGCTTGCATACTTTTATTATTCTTTAATTTATTTTAATTATCTAGCAAAATATTTTTAATTAATTAAGTTATTTTAATTTATTAAGAATACTTTAGAAATATAATTATTTATTTAGGGATTTATATTAGTTTAGAAAATATCTATTATATTAGGCAATAAGTATTTTGATAATTTATTTATGAAATATTTGATTATTTGGAATGGAGTTATCTATATAAAGATCTCCATGTATTTGTAGGAGGGAGAAGATTTTAATTAATGAAAAGTAGTGTTTTCCCTTGAGAGTGGTATCTCGGAAACATGTGGTTTTAGTATTATTTCTATTCAACACTTCCGCCCTGCATCAATTGTACATAAGTATTGTAGGGGCTTTGCAGTATATTACTCTTACTAGACCAGATGTTAGCTTTGTTGTTAATTATGTAGCTCAATTCATGCATCAACCAACAAATGTTTACCTACAACTTGCAGAGAAAATATTGAGATATATCGATTCCTTGGGTTCAGGTATCACTCTTAATGGCAAAAATTGTTCTCAAATAACAACTTATAGTGACAGTGATTGGGTAGGCTGTAGTGATTCAAGGAAATTAATAGTTGGGTATTATGTTTATCTTGGAGATAATCTTGTGGCTTGGTCATCCAAGAAACAACCAACTATAGCTCATTCTTCTACTGACGCAGAGTACAAAGCATTGGCTATTGCTTCTTCTGAAATCAGATGGGTGTCATATATTTTGGATAAATTGGGTGTTCCTATGCAGACTCCTTGTGTTATGTACTGTGATAATATGGGAGATGGCAGTTTCGCTAATAATCCAGTATTTCATGCATGAACAAAGCATATTGAGGTTGACTATCATACTGTCAGAAGTTTGGTTATGACTGGTTTTCTGAATGTCAAATATGTGCCAACTCTAGAACAAAATAGTTGTTCTATAAACTAGGAAACAAACTTTTTCACTGTCAGAGTGCTCAGTTTGATGGGGACTGTAAGGACACATGATAGTCGTCAGACCACTCTTAATATGTATGACTTATCTATTTCAAATATTGTAGTGACATGCGTATCTTGACAGCTCACTACAATCGTATTCAAATGTTTTTGTGATGTACAACCTATATTTTGTTTTCTTGATCTAATGATTCTGATTTATAAAGAATCATCTTCTTCTTTGCTTTTCTTTAACGTGAATCAATACAACATCACAATTCCCACAATTCTCCCCTTCGTTATTGCATGGGCTTTGTGGAAAGAAGGGAATAAAAGGGTAATAGCTAAGAAGATTAGCAGAGACAAAGAGATGGTGATTATAGAAATCAAAAGGACAATCTAAAACTGGGAAATCAAGACTCAAAGTTTCGTTTCATAAGTTTTAGGAATCTCCTCTTTAATTGGAATCAGGAGTCTCCTTTTTAATTGGAATATTGCTTTGGATAACGGTTAATTCTGTAATTGTCTTTTGTTTCCATTGGGCTTTTCATGCTCAGTTAGAATTGTTGTTTGTATTGGGCGTCTTTGCCTGAGATTTTTTTTCCTGCAATAAAATTTTATCCTTTTTCGAAGAAAAAAAAGGAAGGGTTAATTTAACTAGACCTCCTTTCATGAGCATGTTTTTGCCCATTACCCTAACTACACGTATCAACATGTTTCAATGGCTCTCCATCTCTTATTTTATGTCCTGATATGTCTCTACTTCCGGCATTACTAATAGAACATGGGTTGGGGGGGACTCGTCTGATATTTCTACGAGAAAATCAAACTCTTTCCACCAAGGAAAATCATTATTCTCAACGGTACAAAACGTGCATTCTGAACATTCTGAATAACTACTTAATGGATAGAGTCGTAGACAAGGTAATATGGAGCGTATATATACTTGGGAGAAGGCAAGGTAAAGTTTGCACAAGTTTAACAAAGAAAGACCAACAATGTATTTTTACTTATTTAGAAACCTATTATAAGGGCTCCAAGCTTTTGGTTTTGAGGGCTCCTATAGATTCAAGTGCCCCAAATGTGGATAAGGGGATATTTCACCCATAATAATAATAATAAAAAATCTTAAATAATTAACCCAAAGCCGAAAACTAAACCTAAACCTAATCCTCTTCTTTTTCTCCATTGTCTCTTCTTCTTCCTTCCTTCCTTTTTTTGTTGTTCTTCAACCAAGATTCTCCGCAAGTAATTACTTCAATTAGGTAATTACTTCATCCATTCTCCGCAAGTAATTACTTCAATTAGGTAAGAATCCAAAACCTATCATTTTTTGTTGCTTTTGATCGCATAAATAGGTTGGATTTGATCAAATTAAGGATTTTGAAATAGTTTCAGAATTACTTACGATCGGGAAGTATTGGTTTTCCAAACCGTAAATCAATTATACGTTTGGGAAAATATGAACTCCCAACCATATTTTAACGTGGGTTTTTTTACGGTTAGGAGTTCCAACCGTATATGGTAGTTACGGTTGGGAAAATATAAACTCCCAACCGTATTTTAACTTGGTTTTTTTTTGCGGTTGGGACTTCCAGCCTTATATGGTAGTTACGGTTGGGAAAATTGAAGACTCCCAACCGTATGTTAAATTAAAAAAAAAAAAGTTAGATTGTGATTTTGATTTTCAAACCCTAACTATAAATTAGTCTAATTTAATTACTAATCATACTTAATTTAGTTAATCTAATTACATCCACCAGCAGCACCATTTCACCACCACCAACAACACTGCCGCCATCACCACTCCACCACCACCGCCACTCCGCCACCTCCACTCCGCCACCACCACCACTTACTAAATACAAACCACTAATAATATTCCACCACCGTCACACACCACCACCACTGTTGTTGCCGCCGCCATTAATATTAGGTGTCAACAACTGAAGTTGATCCAAAAAATCAAAAGTTCAAAAAATATTTGTCAAATTTGGTTGTTGATTCCATTTTTCCATTGTTGATACACAAACATTGGTTGTTGACTCCCTAAAACTAAGGTCAATTTCTATTGTTGATACACAAATATTTTTTGTTGATTCCATTTTTACATTGTTGATACACAAAACATTGGTTGTTGACTCCCTAAACTAAGGTCAATTTCTATTGTTGATACACAAATATTTGTTGTTGACTCCTTACACTAAGATTAATTTCTATTGTTGATACACAAATTTGGTTGTTGATTCCATTTTTCCATTGTTGATACAAAAACATTGGTTGTTGACTCCCTAAACTAAGGTCAATTTCTATTGTTGATATACAAATATTTGTTGTTGACTCCTTAAACTAAGATCAATTTCTATTGTTGACACACAAATATTGGTTGTTGATTCCATTTTTCCATTGTTGATACACAAACATTGGTTGTTGACTCCCTAAATAGTTGATGGAGTAGTATTCAACAACTTGTCTTCCAACCTCACCACCACCACCGCCAATGCAGTACAACATTTCCAACACCACAAACAACCGTAATCACCATTATCTTCATGAAAAACTTTAATTAATCATTCCAACCACAACCAACACAATCTCCATCATCAAAATTCATCGCTCTAACCTCACCAAAGATCACCAACACCACCAAGACACACATAATATCCACCAACACCACAACAACCATAACCACTATCTTCAAGATTTAACGAACCTAAATCTCAATTGGAATCACTATAAATAAAAAAGTTTCTGATGTAACCCCAAATTTCAAAACAAAAACAGATTCCAACACATACCTCTTCCACCACCGCCACTAGAACCATCACCACCACCATCATCATTGCTTTTTGAGGTTCAATAATTCAAGAACTTCAACTCTAAAATCATACACACGCAAACTGTGATATCGCTTCAATGAATCTAACATGCAAAGATCTCGTTCCATTTTCAACTCGAAAAACCAAAAATCGAATCTATCGATCCAACTGGAAAATCATACACACCCAATCTCCACCACAACAACAACAATAACCACCACTATCTTTATCACCAATTTTATCATTCCGACCCAACCACCACCAAAAACAACAAAAAACTAGTTATACCACCACCGCCGCCATCACTGTGCACCATGTAAACTTAACTAAACAAGAGAAAGAAGATAATCGATGCAATCTCATTTTATCTTCATCACCAATTTAGAAAACGAAGGAATTTGAATTTGGATCTAGAATCCAATAAATAAATAAATAATAATCAATCACACTTCTCAATCTGTTTGTTCATAATCTGGCTGCGGCGGCTTCGACGATGATGGTGAAATTTTGGAAAACGATGATGTATTGTTGATGGTGGCGATGAAGATGGTGGTGGTGGGTTTAGTTTGGTTTAATTTTCGATCGAAGATCTCTCTCCCAATCTGGATCTAAATCTCTTCTCTCTCACTCAGAAATGGTAGTGGTGCTGGTTATGGTGGTATGAGGACGACGTGGTGGTGGCAGCGACGGAGCAGGTGGTGGTAGTTGCAGAGGTGCGACGATGAAGACGAAGAGAATTGAAATAAAAGAGGAGATGATATCGATGGATGTAAGGGTATATTTGTAATGTTGTCTAATCCTTAATGGATCCCTGATGGGCTTTGGATGGAGATGGGTATTTTTATTGTAGGATAAGGGTAGTTGTGTAGCCCGTCAGAATTGAGGGCAATTATATAATTCCCACATCTAATTATTAGCACTAACTAGTAGAAGATATTTACCATTAACAAAATTAATAGGTTAAGGGTTTTGTTGATTACTATTTCATGACTCTTTATTTTGTCAGCTTGTGAGCCCTTAAAAACCAAAATTTGGAGCCCCTATAATAGGTTTCTTTCTTTCTTTATTTTATTTTATTTAAAGCATTCAACGATGTATCTAAACTTATGTATTATATTAAAATCAAAAACAAAAACAACTGTCCTACACGTACCGCACCCAAAAACACCATAGAAACCGCCCCTCACATGAGGGCGGATCCGCGCCCCGGGATTTAGCAGGGGTCCCGCTTTTGGGCCTCATGAGAGGGACGGTTTATAAGGTGTTTTTGGGGGCGGTACGTTAAGAATTTTTGAAAAAAATATTAAAAGTTAAATGGTCAAAGTCCTACTTTGAACGTGAGATTCTTGTTTGGTAGTTTCTTAACTGCAACATATTTGATCAATATGATTCCACCAAAGGTTTTATCTTATAAATGTACATATGAAGTTTTATTTGATAAACAACCTGATTATGTCTTTCTCAAGGTTTTTGGATGCTTATGTTTTCTAAATATTGTTTCTACCAGACATGATGAGTTAAGTCCAAAATCTGTTGCTTGTGTTTTTTTTGGAATACAGTTATTCTCACAAAGGGTACGGATGCTATGATCCAAAGTCCCATAGAGTGTATAAAATTGTTCATGTTATTTTTAATGAGACTGTTTTTCCATATGCTGATCAGTTAAGCTCTACTTCACCTTTGTCTGCACCTGCACATGCTTCTTCACATATTGATACTTCTTCGCTTCAAAACAACATACTTCGGAGACTACTGCAATAGATACTTCAACTTGTTCATCCTCAACTGTGAGTACCCATGTGCCTAATACATCATCATTCTTAGCTATTTCCGTGGTACCTTCTAACTCTATATCAGATTCTCTAGTCACTGATGCTACTAGATTTATTCACACTAGGTTTAAGTCTGGAATTTCCAAGTACAAGTATTTAGGTTCTCATTTTGTATCTCATGCTCAAGTGTAACATCCAATTCCCAAAGCTTTTACAACCATTTTGGAATCCTTAACAGAACCTAAAACTTTCAACAAGCTACCAAAAGACCAGTTTGGGTTCAGGAAATGAAGAATGAATATACTGCCTTATATGTATATGATACTTGGAGAGAAGTTACATATCAACCTTGGATGAATGTGTTAGGGTGTAATTGGGTATACAAAAAAAAACTTAAATCTGATGGTACTATTGAAAGGAATAAAGCCAGATTGGTGGCTCAAGGGTTTAATCAAGTTGATGGAAAGGAATGGAATGGTAATGGCTAAGAAGATTGGCAGAGACAAAGAGATGGTGATTATAGAAATAAAAAGGATAATTACAACTAGGGAGATCAAGAGTCACAGTTTCGTTTCATAAGTTTTAGGAATCTCCCCTTCAATTGGAATTTGGAATCTCCTTTTTAATTAGAATATTGCTTTGGATAACGGTTAATTAAGTAATTGTCTTTTATTTCCAGTGGGCTTTTCGTGCTCGGTTAGAATTGGTATCTACCTGTTTCAATGGCTCTCCATCTCTTATTATGTGTCCTGGTATGTCTCTACTTCCGGCATTACTAATAGAACATGGGTTGGGGGGGACTCGTCTGACATTTCTACGAGAAAATCTGTAACACCCCGTATTTTAGCATGGCGCATGCTAAAAGATGCGCCATTTGCTTGTGATGAAGCTTCATCCAAAGCTTCCTTTGCATGGTGAGATGCATTTGGCCCTAAGCCATATCTGGTGCCAAGTAAGGCACATCGCATATGCATATTGGCTAAGGCCAATATGGCATTGGTTGGAAGCTACATTGTCCAAGAGCCAATCTTGCATCAAATGATGCATTAGGTCAGTTGGGTAGATGACCTTGAAAATGTACAACCAACATGGCTGGACATCGAGTTGGATATGGACGGCCAACATGGCCGGACATCGGGTTGGCAGAGGACGGCCAACATGGCCGGACATCGGGTTGGCAGTGGACGGCCAACATGGCCTCGACATCGGGTCAAGCGTGAGGACGGCCAACATGGCTGGACATCGGGTTGGAAGTGTACGACCAACATGGCCGGACATCGGGTTGACAGAGGACGGCCAACATGGCCGGACATCGGGTTGGCAGAGGACGGCCAACATGGCCGGACATCGGAGTTGGCATTGGTAGTGAACAACCATCTTGGCCGGTTATTCAGGAAAATACATGGCAATGACCATGAATAGTAAACGGGGAGTTGATGAAATATTTTTGGTCCCCTTTCCATACTTGTAGAAATTCCATTAAGACATATATAGGGAGGGGTAGTTGGTTGAAGGTGCATATGCGGACTATGTACCAAGTAAGCTTCATAGCTTAGCGGAAGAGTATAAATGATGCCTAAGGCTCATTTATAGTCGCGTAGCCTCGCGAAGAGGGCATTTGATGCTTAGGCATTGTTATGCCATATTGCGGATCAAACATGCATCACTTGGATGCATTTCGACGGAACGCCTATACGGACTAGGCCATTTCCATTATTGCTTGACACGGCCATGCAAACGAGTTGGCTTAAGTTTCGTCCCTTCGTGGATGAACTAAGATATGTGCTTGATCCCTTTAGAGTAGGGAAGGGTACGAGGCAGCCGCAATGAGTTGCAAAAGATTGTCGGTCAAAGACGTTGTCGCTCATATTATCTAATTTAGAGATGATTGCACTTTGGCCTCTCATATCATCGCTCGGCAGCTCGACGCAAGAGATGATTGTGGCCATACTTGATGAGGCTAGTTGCATTCCATTCCTTGGATGCTCGTACTTCCTATCAAGGCGTTCGACATAGGCTAAAAACCCGAGTGTCGTAATTTAGCTCAAGAGGAGTCCATTTTGATGGGAAACGGCCCAAAGATCAAGACATGTGATCTATAGATCCACATGGTCACCAGAATTTAGCCAAATTCCATCGTTTAAGGCCTCAAAAGGTCGTTTTTGCCGTATTAAGGAAGTTTTTGCTTTCCTTAATAAACCCTTTGCGGAACAAGGGTAAGTTGGAATGGTGAAGGCCCGGATCGTAGCTTCATCATGGCGCATCGGGGAAGTTACGGCCTGCGGGGCAACGCGCCAAAGGCGTAATTTTTCGGTCCGTCACAAAATCAAACTCTTTCCACCAAGGAAAATCATTATTCTCAACAGTACAAAACGTGTATTCTGAACAATATGAGTAACTACTTAATGGATAAAGTCGTAGACAAGGTGACATGGAGCGTATATAGACTTGGGAGTTTGGAGAAGGCAAGGTAAATTTTGCACAAGTTTAACAAAGAAAGACCAAAGCAATTTTCGGGATACGATTTCGCCCAATTCTCCTCATATACTACAAGAAATTAATGGTTCCCTAATTGATGCTACATGGCCGGTATATTGGTTTTCTATTGTCTTTCTATTTAATCTTTGTAGTAGTAATTTTGTAATTTTTGAAACCTCTTTATCCTATTTGTCTTGGTCTTCTGTAATACTCTTTCAGTTTTGTTTTGTTCTTAAGTGAAGGTTCAGTTCATTTTGCTCCCGTACTGCTTTTGTTAATTCCTTTCTCTAGTATTCTTTTAGAACTTGTCCGCTTACTCTATATCCATCTCCTCTTTTCAATTCCATTATAGTTTTGCAATTTGTATAGTCTCCTTGTTAATCTTTATCAATCCTTACTACGTACTTGGTTTAAATCTTCACTCAAGTGACATTATGAAACTTTTCTCTTGGAATGTCCAAGGTATTGGCACTCCAATTACCCAGGACCACTTTAACCACATCAATCTTTTTTATAAGCCAGACATAGATTTCCTTGCAGAGACAAAATCTATGTTGTCTCGAATGGAACTCTTTTTTAAAAAAGCCCACTTTGCGGACTGGTTCATTGTTCCTTCTGTGGGAATTGCAAAAGGGTTAGCGATATCGTGGCACAACAACATAGAAATGAACCTTCTATCTTCAAACCTCAATGTCTGCCATTTTGAAACCAAAATTGGAATAGTTTAGGTGCTAATCACTTGTGTTTATGGTGCAGTTGACCCGGAAGCAAAGTTTGAACAGTGGTCATATATTGCTAACATTGCTCAACAGGTCAACAAACCTTGGCTCCTAATAGGAGATCTAAATGTTATCCTGGATCTAGATGAGAAACAAGGTGGAAATAAAACTAGATCAAGTAGAAAATCTTTCATAGTTCGAACAATAGATTCCATGGGACTTCAAGACGCGAGTTATGAAGGAGCGCCTTTCACATGGTCCAATAATAGAGAGGGAGTTGCCAACATATGTGAAAGAATAGATGGAGCTTTGTGTTTATGGGTGAAAACTATTTCTGCCAATTTTGGTAATTTGGGGTGTGTGGATGAGAAATGAGTCTAAACCTTAAACAAATGCACTACACGGGAGTGCTTGTAGATTCGAGAAATCAATCATGCAAATCCGGCCTAAACCAAGAAATGGCGTTCAGATTTGTTTCGGTCACAAAGTGAAGGAGATGGGGTTGATCTTAGGGAGGGAAGCGAAAAAGGTGTTGAGAATATGAAGGTGTTGGCTATGTATGACTTGTATCGAAAGCTCGAATCGGCTTGCAGGATGTAAGCTATCGTTTCGGTGTTTGAATACGATGGTATCAACACTTGCCTATGTTGTCCTGGACTTGTTCGTTGTTTTGAAATAGGGAGGAGGACCTATTTATACAAGTCATTTGAGCCTTATTCACGTCTCTCGTGGGAAGTGGAGAAAGTGGAGTGATGGAGTAGTGGAGTAATGTGTTAGTGTCACACGACCAAAGGCTTGCCCACTTCTCCTATCATCACTTAACCGTCCTTGACTTTCGACACGTTCTTGTGATGGCGCGTTGTGCGCCGCACGCCGTAAACCGCTAGACCAATACCCCAAAGATGTATCCCCCGGTTTGTGACATGATTGATGTCCGGAATGTGTGGATCGTGGGACCCACAAAAAGTAGCGTGTAATGCTAAATTGAATAATCAAGTTATTCAGAAGTTGATACTTATGAAGTATCGTGTGTATTCTATGCAGGTACGCATCGAGTATACTCGGCATGTTTGAAGCATCATTGTTTGAGCGTCTCAAAATAGCCTCATGTCCACCGCTTCATGTGATGGTTTGGAAGTTGCGCAAGCAAATCCTCCCTTGACCGACCACATGGTGTGGTAGAGTGACAGATGGTGATCATCATGACGCCGCACCGACCAATTAACTCCCCGACTGTGGTTGTATAACCAAGCCGGTGAAGTTAGACGGACGAGATGATCTTTGAGACACTCATCTGCGACCGTTAATGAAATTAGGTTTTAGAAGAGGTGCGCAAGCATCCCTCTTCAGCCTGGTCGAATCCAAGCTTGGGATACGATTTTGGCCAGGCCGATCGTACATGCGTGTAGATGGCATGACGGTGTAGGCGCCCATACCCCATTATCTCACGAAAGTGTGATCCGGGCCACTCGGTCGTCCGGCAAAGTTGAGTGGTCGAGATCGATTTGCGACCGAAAACTAGTGCCACAAAAGCCGCGCATCGTGCCTACTTCCCGGCGCTGCGTTCCAAGATGACCAATCTTGGCCGGTCTTGGCCGATCGGTCTAGCGTGTAGGTGGTAGGCTGGTGTTCACGCCTATACTTGACTGTCCCATGAAAACGTGATCTAAGCCACTCAAATCGCCCGGCGAAGTTGAGTGGTCGAGATTAGTTTGCAATCGGGAAGTGTGACCACGCTAGTTTGGGCGGATGATTTGGGATAACCAGGCATGGTATGCCTTGGCCGATCAGGTGAGGGGTTAGATGGGTCCGCGGTGGTCATGTTGATATGACCGGACCTGCTTAATCTAATCTTGGACCCTCCGTTCTTGCCGGATAAGATGGACGCTCGTGATGCTCAAAAACCCTAATTTTGGGTTTCACGGCCGTGCGTCATGCTCTATTCGGGCGTACGACATCGGGATGACCAACCATGGTTGGTCCTAACTGATCGGTCAGGTATGTAGGCGGGCCCACGGTGATTGTGTTGACATGCTCTAGGCTCTTTGAATCTACATCTACACCCTCCATCTATACCTGCGAAGATGGATGGTTGAGACTATGTTGCGACACATGTAATGTGCCGCAAACCCTAATTTAGGGTTTTCTGTCCATACTGCTATGGTTTGGACGTTTTGGTAAGCTATGCCAATATTTTGGGGAGGCCGACCATGCGGGGCCCGCATTGGTTCGGCAGCGAATATTCCATATCTGCTTGTGGGTTATGGAATTGATCTGGGCCATCAATCATGCTGGTGAAGTTGGATGATCGTGATCATTTCAGTGATCGATACAGCAAATGGATGCTCAATCGGCTAGTATGACACACCGAGAGTTGCTCAATCGGGCTAGTATAACACATCGAGAGTTGCATCCTGTACGGGTATTTCGTACATGCTTTCATTATAATGCTTGGAGATTCGTGTTGCCATGCTGAGAGTAACACTCAGTCGTCATGCCGCACTGATAATGAGTACAAGAAATACAAGGCTGGTTATGCATTAATTAATAATGCTGTAAATTCATAGGGTATATGGGATTGTTGCTACATGCTCCAACCTGGATGAATTTCGTGTATTTAATTCATGAGAATGGGATTGTTGTCACATGCTCCATTCTAGGTGAATTAGTAAAGTGAAGAAGTATCCAACACTTATTAATGGCTTTATCTTTACAAGATGTTAGCGCATAATTTTCTGGCTTTTACAATTTTAACCTTAAATGAAAATCCACCATCAACATTAAGTCCCCTGCCTAGCACATAATGGTTACACTATTGTGGGGTAGGCATACGATGATGACAAACTTGTACACTGAAATGACCAAGCTAAAGTGAATACATATTTACCGGAGGTGTTTCCTTGGGAGTCCTGATTAGGGTTTGGAGGAGAAGTACGACCTGGTCGACGTTGAGACCTCATTCATCGGACGAGTTCCGTTGTAGTTGATCCGGTCTCCCTTAAGATTTTCTTCAGTGTGTATGCGGGGTTTAAAAAAACTGCCGATAAATTTTTCTGCAGAAAACTCTATCTCTCCAACATGTCGAACAATAGTATATCGTCTTCTTCGTATCACCCAGGATCCTCTGTTGTAGTTGCAGGAAATCCCACAATACACCCTCACTATATTTTGTTTAACTAATCCATTCAAAAGATAATAGATGAACAATTATGAATGTTTATTAAGAATTTTCTTGAAATGTTTACACAGAAAAATGGAATTACACTTAAGAACTTACAAATATTCTCTCTCCTAATGACTTGCTTTCCAATCCAAAAAGACCTCCCTCTCAACAGATTCACTCATCCCTTTATATAGGGTAATACATAGTGAATGACAAACTTAAGCTTCTGTCCTTTATTTCGGGAATGTCTCGCGAAGTGTCGCAGACGTACAAGTATCCGTATTCGCGACACTTCTTAACTTTCGCCAGATTTCATATCTTCCTATCGTCATCCAGTGCGTCATTCATAATTAATCTTCTGCGACTCACTCGCAATGTTGTTATCGGTTGCCTTCGCGAATTGTTGTTGTCGCGATATTCTGATCCTACATCTTGCCTCTTCTCATGTCTTCTCCGCGAAGGAGAGAATGTCATGAGAATCAATATTTTTGAACCGCCGCAATTTGTTTATCTATACTTGTTTCAGTTCCACCTTTTCATATGGACTTTATTACGTGTGTCTACTCCTCCATTCTATTCCACGACACGTTTCTTTCAATCGTTTATTCTTGACCATTCACGTCCCCTCTCGCATTAAATGCTCTCGTTTCCCCCAAGGATGTTTCTCTCTATATATAATTTTCATATCTTTCTCTTTTCCTCTTTCGTTTTCTCTCTGCAACCTTTCTTTAATCTTCTTCTTCCGCAAATTGCGCTTCTCTTACTGCAGATCTTCAATCTTTTTTATCATATCTTAATCTTCGATTCTTTATCCATTCCCATATTGATAATGGCTTCACTTAGTCGTATGTACAAACCTCGCTTTATTGAGACTCAGAAAAAGTTGCAAGAAAAAGGTTTCACCCTTTCTACCATTCCTAATCAAGAACGTTCATCTATACTTACTGTCAAGCTTTTCTCTGATCATCAATGTGATGATCACAAGATTATTGTTTCATTAGGTCAACTCCTCGCAGGACTTCCCATTCCTTTATATGATCCTGAGATGCCACTCTTTTATGAAATCCTTTCTCATCCGAACTTCTCGCGAGCTGTCTATCAATTAAGCGGCGATTGTATCCGCCTAATGCTTGATTTTGCCAGTCGTGGTGCTGGCAAAGGATCTTTATATCCTAACAATGTCAGAGACCCCAAATATGTAGGTTTAGAAATAATCCCTGAGAGATACACTGCAGAAAACTTATTTGAAAATTATGAAGTAATAGGTATGAGAAATAAGAAATCTCGCTGGGGCGCCCGGTTGAAGAGAAAAGATAATATCCCTAAGGATAAATTACTCATGCAAGATATCGACTATCATTCGGGCAACAACACTACTCCTCGCCACTCCAAAGACGAGAAGTGGTGGGTTGTACCTTTGCTCTTAAATGGACCTTATATAGCAGGTTCACATGTACTCCCTGCAAATCTCGCAGGCTATCATCCTTGGGAATTTAAGTGGCCCGAGGAGGCGGAAGAGGTATGTCTCCACAGTTTGCTTTTGCAATCCCTCTTTCCTCTTGTACTCATTGAGTTTGTAAAATTTCCAGATTGACAAACTGAGGAAAAGTTACAAGGCAAATCCACTGGCAAGTGGTAGGCCTCTAAAGGTGTATAATTTACGGCCTACGGTTATACCGCAAGTGCACGGCGTCTATTGGAGACGCGGCAAGTACGGGTCGATCCCACAAGGACTAGGGGTGCTCTAGTTGATTCTACGGCTTCTTCGACTGAATTCAAGTAAGGAAATGTAACAAGTGACAATGTTTGGTTGCCGATACTACTGATTTGAGTGACAGATGAACTCTAAACTAAGGTAAAGAAATAACTTGAGAGCTACCAGGATGGTGAATCCACCACCCGCACCTATGCTAAGGCATTTCCTAATCAAGTTCTATTCTTGGTTCATTCCAGGGAAGAACACCATGTTAATGTTTTGACTACTCTTATACACTCCCCCTAGTATGGAGTGTCTTCTTACAGTACACTCCATCACAGGGTCATATACTCAACTAGCTTATCCAATCAAACCATGAAGCTTACAAGAACAATACATGACAGGTGAACAATCTTAGTATATGAGCAGGGGTTTCAACACACCCGGAAATTGAAATTAAAACATTGCAAGAAATAAAACACAAATTAAAACTAAAGTGACAACCGCTAATCCAGGCGTGTCTCAAACACTCAAAGCTCCTTCTCTTTTATACATGCAGAGAGCAAATATCTCAAACCCTAATTTCAATTTAAAATAGAAATTAAATGAAAATAATCGAACCCATACTCTGAATCTCGGTTGTTGGCTCTACTCATGCTTCTCCGACCTCCGAATCGGTTGTTTACACATAACCCTAACCCTAGTTCCATTTATCTCTTTCATAGCCTCTAGAGTTGTTGAGAGAGGCTAGGAAAGGGATAAATACAATTAGAGGTGACGAAGATGGAATGGGCGTTGCGGCCGTCGGAGGAAGGAGATGGTGGTGTCTGAGGTGGTGTTGCAGAGGGTTTGGTCGGGAATGGGGGTGGAGTTGCTCGCAACCGATGGAGACGAGAGAAGAGAAGAAAGAGAAAGAAAGAGAAGAGAATGGGGTAGTCGACTAGGTATAGGGTATGGGTCGTTTTTTTGTGGGGCGGAGACATCAAGAATTGATGGGACCGGCCTAGCGAGCGTAGGATGAAGTCGGTGCGATCCGAACGGTCGAGGATGGTAAGCGGTTTTGGAGCGATCGGTGTTGCACGGAGCATCAAGAGATGATGTATAGTGATGGAGCGACCGTAGGATGCAGTGGGAGAGATCCGGACGGCTCGTGGTGGACGGGCCGGATCCGGTCGTGGGTTGGGTCTAGCTCAAGCCCATGTCTTGAGATGAGTTGCTACTTGTTGGGTTGCAACTTGTTTGCGCGGGCTTTGGCTATCTCTGCTCCATAGATGCTCGACTCAATTCTTCGCTCTTTTGACTCCTCAGATTCTCCAAGCTTTATTTATTACCTAAAAACACAAAATTAATTAATACAAATATTTATTCTTGAAAACAGAGAAAACACAGAATCTGGGATAATATCGATTTCTAAGCGCAAAAGATGAGTAAAATGCCAATAAAAAGGTGTATAAATATGCACTATTTGGCACTCATCAAATACCCCCAAACCTCGAATTTTACTTGTCCTCAAGTGAAAATGTAAATTAGGAAATCCTAACTATACCACCTGTCGTAGGTCTCGAATACATTTAGCGTATGCACTAAGCCTTTAAACCCCTAGGTGTCCCTAGTGGACGAGTTGTAGTCTCGTGAGGGTTTACAAGAGGTGTACCCACAAAACCTTCTCCAACTTCGAGTGTAAGAGAGTCTCAAGCATCCTAGAAGCTATGAGGACATAGAGTTTCGCATGCTAGTAACAGAAGTTAGAACTATCAAAGAACGCCTTCTCATCCTTAGGTCCGAGCGAGAAGTAACCATACCATATGAAAGAATTCGGATTCGATTGTGATCATAAGTCTCAACTTCTGCCTCACCATTAGGGTTTTATGATAATTGCACTCAAAAAGATCGCTTTTTAGTCTCTCATGTGTGCAGCGGGGAATAAAGAGAGAAATCCGCACACGTTGTAGGTAAGAAGGATAACCTTCCGAAAATAAAACGGAGACTCCACACGAGGTGTGGACAAAAAGAATCTTTTCTCGATGATCTCTAAGGAAGGAAATCAACCATTAGCAAGGGGTGGGAGTACTCACTCACTTCTCACCCGATCGGCAATTAATATCACTCTCTCATAAGAAACCATAGAAACGTCTTCAATCTTCGGTCTTCAAATGTTGTTGACGAACTTCTGAACTTTACAAAAACTTTATTTTTTTTTTTTCTTTTTCTTTTTTTTTTTTTTTTTTTTTTTTTGGGTTACAATAAAACGATAAACTCAATTTTTCACAAACTTCATTAATTCTCATCCTATTTTCTTTTCTTTGTTGCACATAAACCTTGGACTATATCAATTTTTCTTTCAATATTCTGATTTCATTCGGTTCGACGATGATGTGTTTCTATGGGTCTTGTGATTGAGAGAGAGAGAGAGATGCTAACCGCAAATCGATATTTAGAAGGAGTTTTCATCTTTAGACGTCACCCTCATGATTGATGGAATTAGCACTCAAGAGATCAAAAGTAAAATGAAAGTGGTGCGAAGTTGGGTAGCTCACCATTCCTACCCTAATTGACGTACGGTGACACACACTCTAAAAGCTTTTCTAGAAAGTAACAAAGAGTGAAGGTCGGTACACTCTCTTGATGTAAAATGGGTAGTCTCCACTATGGTTGATCACAATTCTACTACCGAATATCTAAACAAAGACCTAATTCGCCTCCTAAGATGGTTAAATCCAACTTTAACGCTCTAATCAACTAAGGAACCCGATTGTGTTCTCCTAAGACTTCCAAGTTCTGTTATTTCTACGATTTCTCTATGTAAACATAGCTAGAAGCATGCTAGTGACTCTAAAATCTCTAAAAGTTGGAGGTTTTTATTTGCAAAAAGTTTTTGAATTTTTGAATTTTTTTTTTTTTTTTTTTTTTTTTTTTTGAAAATAAAAGATTAAAAATAAAAAAAAATCTATATGCAAAAATATGCAAATGCACCCCCAAACCTAAATCGAACATTGTCCTCAATGTGTCATGATAGGAAAATTTGAACAGTAACGTACCACGAGAACTATGCTGATAAGATAAAAGGGAAGAGATTACCGGATGTCGGCAGGAGCAAGGTTGAGCTTCATTCGTCAAGGCTAGAATCCAATATTCTCAACGGAGATCATATCGGATTAGCATAATATATGTGCAAGAAGACTCAACCGAATCAAGAAAAGAAAATTTTAACAAGTCCTACTGGATATATACAATGAAAATGCACCATAAACCAACAGTCTAAAGAGTTGAGGATCAACCCAAAAGACGATATGTACAACCATCAACAATCTTACACAAATATAACATGAGAGTGCAAGTAAGACCGCAAATGTGAAAAGAGTTTCCCCCAAACCTAAACTTGTGAACGGGTGTGTTTGAAAGCACAAAGTCTTGCAATTTTAAAGGTACATCATGCAAAAGGTCTAACTCAAAATGAGTTTTACTAATAACAGGCAGATATACGCATTCCAACTGTGGTTCCCTAAAGGTGTCATACTTTGATGCAAAATAGTCCAAGAGGACTTGGGAGGCACAAAGTTCTAGGCCTAAGTTAGGCATTTTCAGAAAAGTTGGTTTTGCAATTTTGTGACAAACTACACCTAGGTTGGGTGAAGGAGTTTCAATTTGTGACTTAGGAGAGAGGTTAGGTACATCTAAGTTGTTTTCATGTGTAAAATCATTTGCACCGTCACACACTTTCCTAAAGTCAGAAGAGGGTAAATCATGTTCACTTTCACAGGATAATTGCACAGGTTCCACATCAATATCACATGCATGAATATCAGAAGAAGCATCATTCATAGGGTTCACAGGAGAGACACTTAATGTCTCTGAACCTAAAGATTCTACTACATTTTCAAAATACACATGCTCTTCATATTCATCATCATCATCATCATCATCATCATAGCAATGCATCATAGTATCTCTAGTCCCGTCATTTAAAATGTGTTCATATGCAATATCGATTGCACGAGTAAGACTAGGCATACTATTTTCATAATTGACTTCATCATGGGTGATAAACATTTCATTTTGAAAGTCCTCCCTTTCCCGATTTAGTGCATCATGCATTTGACTCAATTTGAGTTCTAAGCTCGCTTGATCCTTTGGTCAAGGTTTTGAATCAATTCTAGAATTTCATTATGTGGTTCAATGAAAGGAGAGTTTTCAAAAGTAGGAAATTCATAATCAATGCTATATGGTTTATCATGCAATACACTCCTAGCATTATTTTGTTCGATGAGTCTAAGATTTTCCTCCACAGATTGGAGAAGTACAAAATTGTTCATCTCCCCACCGTGGTGAATGATGTATGTGATCATAATGATTAGGTATGTGAGTTCGGGGCCCCGAGAAGGCTCATAAAATTCCCTAAAGTCACTATGGTATGTGGGGTGTTCATCCCAGTGAAATATGCCCGTAAGCAAGCTCTCTAAGGGATTTGGTTCCATCCTCAGATGCGAGACCAAAATCCTGACATGATTTAGTACTCAAATTGAACTCAAAATTTAGTTTGGTTTATGTGGGTTTTGGTTTATTGGGATTTGGTTTCAATGGGATTCATTTGGTTTTGTTTGGGAGCTTTGGTTTATTGGGATTTGATTTTGGTTGATTGGGCAGTTTGGTTTATTGGGATTATGTGTGGTTGCACCCAAAGTGTTTGCAAAAACTTAATGGGTGTGGTAAACCTAGTGAAATTGGGTTTCTAGCCCAAATGAGTTGGGCTCGGCTTGGTGTAAGCCTTAAGTCGACTGAGTTTAGTTAGCCCAGTGGAACCGGTTTGATTATAAACAACCCGATTCAACTTCTGAGAAATCGGCCGAGTTAGGATTGACTCAGCTATTCAGGGAGTCAACTCAACTCGTAGGTTTAACTCAAGTGAACAAGAATCAGTTCACTCACTTAGCTTAGTCGACTTTTACTCACCGAGTCAAAGTTTTCTATTCCTCACTTAGCTCACAACCGAGAGCTTGATTTGCTCAAATCTGGTGTGGCTAATGGCATACAAGGTACAAAGCTAAGCATAGATTTGTCACAGTTTGCAACTATTGACGATGGGGTCTTTCAGTGAGAGAGTTATGCTCAAAGGATGGTAGCAGGGTTTGCAACCTGGCGCAAACTTGCAGCTTCAGGGCTAGCAAGGCTTGAGGGTGAGCTCGGAGCACTTGCTCAAACTTGTAGCTTCGAGGGCTAGCAAGCACAGAGTATAGCAATACTCTTGGGTGAGCTTCAGTGTTATTCAGTTATGGCTCATTGTTCACACAATGTTAAAACCAATTCACAAAGGCCACAGGGTTGACAGGGCTGGTGACAGGCGATGCTCAAAGCAAATTCAAAAAGTAGGTTTTGCACACAAAGACAAACATTTAACATACAATGGGGCTAAAGCCAAGGCAAGGTGCTTAACAGTCGGGGTTATGCTCGGGTCATTCAGATGCTAAGGTTATACACAATGTTAGCATGCATAAGTAGCTCACAAGGCTCACAGGGCATGGATGGCTCACAAGGCTCACAGGGTGTGTAGATTTGGCAGCACAAGCACAAGGCTATACAGAGAATGTGCAAGGTGCACTGGTCAATGGGTTATGCCCCACTAACTTGGCTTCCAAGTTATGACCCAACACTTGCAGCCTGTGGGCTAGCAAGGTGGTTTCACATGTGCTCACACAAGGGAGTAGATGGATCTGAGTTAAAGCATGCAAAGGGTCAGGCAATCAGACTGGCCTCTACAGGGTTGACAGATTCACAAGTGAAGCTCAATGCAATGTTATACCCAGCACTGGCAATGCACAGATGAGCTGGTTAAGCTTTTAAAACATGCAACAGATGGCTCAACAAGGTTTGCAGCTTAAGCTCAATCAGCAACAGGGGCTGGAGCTGGTGCTTAGGGCTGAATGAAGACTAAAGGCTAAGACAGGTAAGTAAGATAGTAGCACAAGGCACCACTCACCTTACAAGTCGCAGGGTTTGCTCAATTGCACCTTATGCGCCTCCTCTTGGGTTGACTCAGCCTTGCCACTTGCACGTTAGCTTAACAAGCAAAGTTCAGTCCTCAATGTTATGCAATAAGCAATGACGAGCTAGTGTGCTACGATGACAGAGCTAAGCTCTGAGCAAAGCACTGAATGAGGTAAAGTTATGAGCAAGTTTCAAAAGCAAGGGTGCTCAATGACTAAGCTAAGTTACAATGACTAAGCTAAGTTACAAATGCAAGTTACAAAACTAAGTTATACTAAAACAAAATTAACACAATATGAATATGTACAGGGTAGAATTACAATGCGAGATAAATAAACTTACAATGCTAAGTTACTCTACAAATGTGGCTACAAGTAACATTAAAAATGAGTTATGTACAAGGTGAGAAGCAGTAAAGTAAAGCCGAAGAACAACAGGCACACGCCAAGTCCCTAAGCAACGGCGCCAAAAAACTTGGTAGGCCTCTAAAGGTGTATAATTTACTTACCACGTTGTTATACCGGCAAGTGCACGGCGTCTATTGGAGACTTTAAGTACGGGTCGATCCCACAAGGACTAGGGGTGCTCTAGTTGATTCTACGGCTTCTTCGATCGAATTCAAGTAAGGAAATGTAACAAGTGACAATGTTTGGTTGCCGATACTACTTGATTTGAGTGACAGTGAACTCTAAACTAAGGTAAAGAAATAACTTGAGAGCTACCAGATGGTGAATCCACCACTCCGCACCTATGCTAAGGCATTTCCTAATCAAGTTCTATTCTTGGTTCATTCCAGGGAAGAACACCATGTTAATGTTTTGACTACTCTTATACACTCCCTCTAGTATGGAGTGTCTTCTTACAAAGACACTCCATCACTGTGGTCATATACTCAACTAGCTTATCCAATCAAACCATGAAGCTTACAAGAACAATACATGACAAAGGAACAATCTTAGCATATGAGTGTGGGTTTCAACACACCCGGAAATTGAAATTAAAACATTGCAAGAAATAAAACACAAATTAAAACTAAAGTGACAACTCGGGCTAATCCAAAGCGTGTCTCAAACACTCACAGCGCCTCCTTCTTTTATACATGCAGAGAGCAAATATCTCAAATCCCTAATTTCAATTTAAAATAGAAATTAAATGAAAATAATCGAACCCATACTCTGAATCTCGGTTGTTGGCTCTACTCATGCTTCTCTGACCTCTGAATCGGTTGCTTACACATAACCATAACCTTAGTTCCATTTATCTCTTTCATAGCCTCTAGAGTTGTTGAGAGAGGCTAGGAAAGGGATAAATACAACTAGAGGTGACGAAGATGGAATGGCATTGCTAGTCTTCACGAGGAAGGAGATGGTGGTGTCTGAGGTGGTGTTGCAGAGGGTTTGGCCTGGGAATGGGGGTGGAGTTGCTCCGCAATCGATGGAGACGAGAGAAGAGAAGAAAGAGAAAGAAAGAGAAGAGAATGGGGTAGTCGACTAGGGTATAGGGTATGGGTCGTTTTGCTGTGGGGCGGAGACATCAAGAATTGATGAGACTGACCTATCGAGCGTAGGATGAAGCTGGTGCGATCCGAACTGGTCGAGGATGGTAAGCGGTTTTGGAGCGATCTCGGTGTTGCACTGAGCATCAAGAGATGATGTATAGTGATGGAGCGACCGTAGGATGCACTGGGAGAGATCCGGACGGCCGTGGTGGACGGGCCCGATCCGGTCGTGGGTTGGGTCCAGCTCAAGCCCATGTCTTGAGATGAGTTGCTACTTCTGTGGGTTGCAATCGTTGCGCGCGGCTTTGGCTATCCGTCCATAGATGCTCGACTCCAATTCTTCGCTCTTTGACTCCTCGCATTCTCCAAGCTTTATTTATTACCTAAAAACACAAAATTAATTAATACAAATATTTATTCTTGAAAACAAGAAAACACGGTAACTGGGGATAATATCTCGATTTCTAAGCGCAAAAGATGAGTAAAATGCCAATAAAAAGGTGTATAAATATGCACTATTTGGCACTCATCAGCAAGTACCTTGGCAATACTTCGATCGCTTACGGATGAAGTAAGAAATATCTTTTCTTTGTTATTTAACAATATTGTTGCCTCTATTTCTTATCTTCATTTGTATGCGAAGGTTGACGCCGAGAAACGATAGTCACAAAGTTAAAGGCAAAACTAAAGCCAATGCTCGCAAGGATAAGTCTTTCATTTCCATTATCTAAGAAGCGAAAAACTCGGCCTTCCTCTCATCTTAGCTCAAGTTCTGAATCCTCCGACAAGGATGATAACGATAATGTTCTGGGTTCAACTTTCCAAAATGAAGCTCAATCGGCCAATTCTCCTATGGATCAATTGTTCAGCATCTTCTCGGATTCTTCAAGGAATTGGAGATACTCACCTAACTTCTATATGCGAGAGCCTCGCCACCATATGTAATGCTACACTACTGGATGACAATGACTCTTTCAAAGGGGTTTCTAGATCTGTATCCCCTATCTTCTTAAATGCACTTAATTCGTTGGTATGTTCGAACTCATGTTTCCCCTCCAACTTCATTTTTTAATTTATATCTTAATAACCTTTTTATCTTTCTTCGCAGGCTGGAAAAACTTCTTTTGTGGTTGCCTCAGATCTTGAGAGGAGATATAACATTCAATTGAAAAAGAATACTCAATCTTGCACAAGGATCAAAGAATTAGAAGTTGAGTCTGCGAGATCTCGCGAAAAGATCCAACAATTGGAGACTGAGTTTTCTCGCCTAAAGACAAAGTTACCACTCTCCGAACGCTAATCAAAGAACTTTATGGTATAAAAAATTTTCCTCTCTTATTATTTTTATTTTATCAATTTCATGTTGCTACCTGACTTATCACTTTCGCAGATGTATATAACCTCTCCGAAGAAGCTATTCTTCTCCATTCATTTCCTGAGCCTATGGATAATGACACTCTTCTCGCTCATCTCAACAACTTTTTAAGTAGTTCGTCGAGCAAAATTAATTCTCTTTCATTAAATGAACTCCAAACCAAATACCGCCTCTTAGAAATTGAGCACAGATCTAGTTTAAGTACAGCTAACCAGTTTAAACAAATGTACCTCGAGTCTCATGAGGAAACCAAAATTTTAAGGAAGAAAATTAGTGACCATATAGATGACAAAGATCGCATTGCTAATAATGGTGCCCAGCATTAGCAACATTTCAAAAGTCCTTCTCGAAGTGCAAATGGAGCGAGATGAATTGCTTCGTCGAATTCCTTACTTACCGAGCGAGAAAACCAAATCCGTTCAATTCTTATTATAAATAATGATGATGAATTCGCTTGGGTCGCGAAAATCTTAGATAATGCCAGAATAACTTAGGTGTTGATGTTAGTCTTCATACCGAGCATACTTCCTTGGTTAAAGATATAATATCCGACAGAGAAGGTTATTTATTATACCTTAATGCTTTCTTACCTGTAATATTGTCGTTGAGTTGTTAACTTATCGTAGTTTATTTGCAGAAGTCCGAAAAAGATTTCAAGCAAGGATTCAAGAACTTGAATCAAAAAGCACACCGCAAAGAATCTCACCTTCGCGAGAATAGATATTCCAAGTTGAAGAAACAATTTCAAACTACAAAGTGGCGAATTTTAATAATGATGCGTTCGCTTTCGCAATGAGGCCATGGAGTACGTTTGTAATGATCACAAAATCCCTCTTTGTTCATATCCTTGGCTTTCCGAAGAAGTTCCTGAGAATTTGCCTGTCTCGGACGTTTCTGATAGTGAGGCCAGCGAAGAAGAAAGTCCTGGCGACGAGAATAATAGAATTGAAGGATCAGATAAAGGAGAAGAATCATCAAAGAGATAATTCTTTTTGTTTCTTTCATCACGTAAAATCAGATATTTCAGATCTCTTTATTGTAAACTTCTTGAATTATTGCCCATAGATTCAATCTTCATTCCCCTTTTCTTGGCAGTTTTTCCTTGTAATATAATCGGCTAGCATTATTAATGTATAACTATTTCATTGGAAGATGAATAACAACACTTCGCCTTTTCCATGCCCATATTTGCCTCTGTTATTTATCTTCATATGAAAGAATGAAATATCTGAAATTCGCAGTTTCTTCCTTTGACCAGGAATATGTAATCATTTGGGACTTTAACTCCAATGATGTTTAAATTAATCGTTGCGACGAGATCGCAAGAGATTTTCATAAACAAAGAAATCTATTGATCTCGCCTTATCATTTTTGATGGTCTTCTAAGCTTGACCTTCCTAGTTAAAGGTCTTACTCTGCCACCCTTTATTGCGACAAGGTCGCAGGACGTCTTTACACTTGCATGCAAAAACCCATTGACCTTGCCTTATCATTTTTCAAGTATTTTTGCCTCTGCAGATATTTTGCTTGCGATAATATGACAGGCCTAAATTTTCTTGCAAAGTAAAGCCCCATGACATTGTCGCCTTGCGACGAAATCGCAGGACGCCTTTACACTTGCATGTAAGGACCCATTGATCTCGTCTTACCCTCGCTGTTAGTATTATTGCCTCCGCAGGATCATTGCACAAATATGACAAGCCTAAGTTTCCTTTGCGAAAACAAAGCCTCGTGACATTTGCGTCTTTGGCACTTATCGGCTCCCTAATGGAGGGTGCCGCCTTATCATCTCCCCGGTTGCCCCTTCAAGGAGGCATACATCGTCCATACAAGGCTAGCTCCTCCCATCCGGTCTTAACAACAACCAGCTTGTTTTCGCAGCCTCTTATCCCTTATACCTATAGAGTTTATGGTTACAAGGCTGCACCTAAGTGGAGTTTTCTTCTGCCGAAAAGATGCGCCAAGACTTGTCAAGAGTGGTAAGGAAGTTCCATGCTCCCCGCACTCTTGACTCAACCGTGTACCTCGGCGCCTTGATCATACGCCGACTCCTTGAAAGAGACCCTCGGTCGCCCAACCAGGTATAACCTACATATATAGTTGGGAATCCAAGGTATCTCTTCCGGATAGGCTTTCATGGGCCCCAAATCTGCATGACCAGGTTCCAGGGGCGTGTAACCTTTTCCCCGGGCCATGTTAAGAGATACCCCTTATATGACGCACTTTAGGTCTTACATTTGCCTCTTACGAAATGTAATTCGCGAACTAGGGTGTACGCCATAAAGGTTCGGCCCCATTCATTTACTCATTCATTGTTGTTAAATCATTCAATCATTCATATTTAATTGTCAGTCTCGATATTTAATTTGCGAAGACATCGCACAATTCTCGCTTTCATTCATTTTTCTCTCGGATTCTTGTACATTCTTCTTGTCGAAATTCTGATATCATTTCTTCTTTGTTTTGCCTTTGATATATCTTTGTCGATTACTTTTATCATTCATTTTACTTTATGCCTTTTGTTCATTGCACTCTTTGCCTCATCGTTATCCCAATCCTTGAAGGACTCCTTTCCATCGTAACGTTCGCTTATTTCCATGTATTCATTTGCGGCACTTCGCGATGTTTCTCCGCACTTCGCGATGAACTACAACCAATTATTTTTAAGATCGTAACATTCGCCTAATTTTTGCGGCACTTCGCGATGCTTCTTCATTTCTTATCTCTATAGTATCCACCATCGCCTTCTCTTTCTCTCGTTCATCTTTGATATTCTCGTTTCCAACCTTTCCTTTTAGCATTTCTCTCTTCGCAGCCTCTCTACGTCAACCTCATAACATTTTCGCCCTCCTTCCAATCTCCCTTTATAATTCCAATACCATTTGGATGGGGAAATTTTATACATTGATGGTATGTTGATGCTACTCCCAAGATTTCGTGCAGCCATGGTCGCCCAATTAATGCATTATAAGGAGATTCCACGTCAACCACGAATAAAATATCAGTTGATAATCCTTGTAAAGGTATCCTCATGTGAACCTCTCCTTTAGGTTTGTTCGTCATTGTGCCGTTAAAACCGTAGATTTTGTATGTTGAAGGAATCAAATTTTCATCCTCTCCACCCATAGTCTTATAAGTATGGTAAAATGTAATATTCACCGAACTTCCTAAAGATCGATTAGGATTCTATTGATTGCCCAACAATTTTCTCGCTTTCGTCATCTTCTCCATCAATCGGTCTTGGATTAATGTCCAATGCACCACCAACGGGCTATCATGTGCTTCTCTTCCTTTGGGTACTTCGCCTGCAGAGAAAGAAATAATTTTTAGTCGCCACTCTTTCAATTGCGACTTTTCGCTGTGTTCATCACTTCTTTGTTATGAAAATCTCTTGCATATACTCTACTAAGCACGTTATCGTGAAAATCTTCAATTGTACGATATGAATGAACGATAGAATTGCAAAATAGATTTTTGGCCTTTGTTCCCACTTCTATTACGAATGCTTCTTTTCCTTCTTTGAAACTGTTCTTTGCACTTCGATGGTGATGTTGTTAATACTTTCTTCCCTTTCTCTTCATCTTTTAGAAAATGATTCAACTTTTTCCCGATCAATCATTTCGAGAATGATTCTCTTTATGTTTTCAAATCATTTGTTAGATGTCCATGAAAGCGATGATAAGAACAATATTCATGACTTCGTCACTTGGTGGTGGTTCACCCTCGCATTCCATGGTGGCGGTACGTCCTCCATTACAAGTATAGCTTCCCAAATTTTTTCCACACTAGCATTTAGTGTGGCATTCTAATCTCTTCCCATACCACTCTGCGATTTCTTGGCCCTCCATAATTATTCTGCCTTCGTCCTCCATAAGTTTCTTGCATATGATCCAATCTCTCGAATTTTATTATTGTTGCCGCGGTTGTAGTAGTTCCTTTCTCTATCAAACTCCTCCCGATCTCGGCTCCCCATAGCCACTATTTTCTTCTGTCCATCATCAACTCATTTTTCAGTTTGTCCTTGCGAAGTGGTCGCCACCGAGTTTAAAAATTTTGGTAACAAACTTGCATTCGCAGCGTTCGAACTTGTATTCAGAACGGGTATGATTCCATTTCATTTTGTCTTTCTTCTAAAGCAATGTATTCTTCTTGGAGTTCTCGCATTTCACCATCGTAATCGTATTTTTAATTCTAAATATTTGAAAGTATAACAAACTTGTTGCGAACAGCATTTACAAATGATAAAATGAGATATCTTTCTTCTACCCTTCCGGCCATTTCACCATACATTGTTCTCCATCTCATTGTCAGATGTCTTAAACTCTCGCCAACTCTTTGTTTCAATCCGAATACATCTTCAATTCCCGGTCGCGTGGAGTTGTTACTTATATACGCTCCCAAGAAAATAGCTTGTAAATGGTTGAATGATGAGATTGTGTTTCTGGGTAATCCTTCAAACCATTTCAGTGCTTCTCCAATTAAGCTTGATGCAAAGTATTTGCACAATATGGCATCATGATTCTCCCATTGTAACATACATCTCATGTAAGCCTTGATGTGTTATACCGCACAGGTTGTTCCATCGAAAATGTTGGTTAACGCAGGCAGATTGCATTTAGGTGGTATTCCTCCCATTTGCACTTCCAGTGTGAAAGGGTTCTTCGCAGCCTTCGCGATGGCTTCATCCAACTGCCTTCTTCCTCCTCCTTCCTACTGTTTAACAAGTTTTCATTTCGCTAGTTCTTTCAAGATTTGCTCATTTGCCTCAGGATTTGATTCTTTGGTCTTTTAGCTCGCTTTCGCCTCCCGCGTTCATGCCTGTTTTTGACCTTCTTGTTCATTATTTTCTTCTCTCCTTTCTCTCGCGACTTTCTCCTTCGTCTCTTTCATCAATTCGCACACCATTATATCTATCGTTCTCTTCGGGTTCTCTATCAACTCTTCTATTGACACGATTTTGTGCTCGCCTCCTTTCTCGGTTGTCGTGATTATTTTGTCGGATTGCTTCTTCCAATTCTTGGTTTTCCACTTCGCTCTTACTCTTCTCTCGGGCTAAGCGTGCTTGTTCAAGCATAATGTTTCTCAATGTCGTCCACGATCTCTTGTTGCCTTCTCAATGCTTCTCTTCCGTGCAAGTATTGTTCTTCCTTCAGCGGGTCGGATCATTTGGCCCTCGGAATCGCCTAGTTCCTTGATTTTCTTCATTCTCGCTCATCTTGGAAATTCTCGGGATGTGGAATATAACGATCTTCGCGTCCTTCTTCTTTCGTAATGTTCTCGAGATGAGATTTTGTGCTTCTCGTTGGTTTTCTACCAGTAATTTCTGTTGGTAAGGCTCTCCTTCTTTCTTCCCTAGTTGATCTTGAACTTGATCTCGCAGTACTTCTCGATCTTCTATTTTGCAATCTCATATTTTCCATTCTTAATTCATGATTCTGTCTTGTCAAATTTGCTCGTTCTTCTTCCTCTAGTCGCCGTTCTTCATGTATTGTATGTCTCAATGTTTCCAATGCTGTGATTTCTTCATTTCCTTGATTCATTTCTTGGTCTCCTCCTCCTTGTCCATTATTCATCAACTGCTGCTCTTCTTCCCTTTCATCCTCAGAATTCGACCTCCAAGTATGTACACTTACTCTATCATAATCCACAGTTTCATTTGTTATTGGGGGAATTGAGCGTTGAATATGATTTTCTTCATCATTTCTCATATTCATTCTTGATGATTCTCCTTGTTCGTATCTCCTTTCTCCAGCAAGTCTTCCACTTCTTCTCACAGGTTGTTCAAGTACATTTCTTCTCCTAGCCATTTCTCTTTTAGTAAATCTTTTGAAAATTATCTTACTCAAATTCTTCCAAATCTTTATGCCATTCTTTTCTCAGTCCACAAGTTTCTAGCGCCAATATGTAGTTGCAGGAAATCCCACAATACACCCCTCACTATATTTTGTTTAACTAATCCATTCAAAAGATAATAGATGAACAATTATGAATGTTTATTAAGAATTTTCTTGAAATGTTTACACAGAAAAATGGAATTACACTTAAGAACTTACAAATATTCTCTCTCTTTCTCTCTCCTAATGACTTGCTTTCCAATCCAAAAAGACCTCCCTCTCAACAGATTCACTCATCCCTTTATATAGGGTAATACATAGTGAATGACAGCTAAGCTGTCCTTTATTTTCGGGAATGTCTCGCGAAGTGTCGCAGACGTACAAGTATCCGTATTCGCGACACTTCTTAACTTTCGCCAGATTTCATATCTTCCTATCGTCATCCAGTGCGTCATTCATAATTAATCTTCTGCGACTCACTCGCAATGTTGTTATCGGTTGCCTTCGCGAATTGTTGTTGTCGCGATATTCTGATCCTACATCTGTCAAGCGTGCGCGACCTTCTTCTGAGCTTCATGATGAATCCGTCGCTCGTGTTCTCCGAGTCAAGAATATCATACCGGTTTGTCTTCTTTTCCTCTTCTGATCAATTGCTTGTTCCTCATAATGATCAAATGAATAATCCTCTCCTTTTACAGAGATACCCCTCCGGAACATGCGTGACAGTTATCGATGATAACGACTTAAACAGTCCTCTTCCTTCAAACTCAAACACGCCTACCCATGCAGACCTCGAAGATGCTGATCTGGGTATATCATCTTATGAATACCCCAATGCAGGTCTTTCATTCGATGTCCGCATGAAGTGTTTATCTTCAAGCTACCGAGACGTCGTGGATTCTTAGTGCGAAAGGAGTTTGTACCTTTGTACACAAATTTATGGAGAAAGTACGGCCATATTGCAACCAGGAATGTGGTCCCAAGATGCTCATCTACTTAGGTTACCACGGTAAACTGCCTTCTTCCCATGGTTCTTTGAGATGAAGAATATTTCTATCCGCAATGTTGCCTAATCGAGCCTCGAAAAGTGGGAGGATATGGTATCTACTCGCGAATCCATGGAGTTTAACGTGGGTTGGTTGCGGCAGTGTCTTGATATCATCAAGGTTGATCGAGCTGGTATCCTCGTAAATGTTGTTCCTGATGCGAAAGCTATCTTGGAAGATGAGAAGGCTCTGGCTGCGGAATCAAAGAAGGTAGAACAGGGAGTACATGACTTGAAGAAAAGGACAGAGAGGTATCAAGCTAGACTGGAGATGATGCTCTCAAGGAACTATAATATGCTAGATTGCCTCCTCTAAGTCACATTCAGCCGTGTTCCCTCATTGTTAATGATGTTTGTTTCAAAGTTTTCTTTTAAACATATTTGTGCAATAAATTACACTGGTTTTGATTTGGTGAAACGGGTTTTCATTAATGCATCTATGAATATAATTAATTATTCAAACACGTAATGAAAATAAATGGTTGTATTGTGGCGTCACGAGACAGAGCGGACAATGATCAAGCATGATATGCTTTGAGACATTTTCCATTGATGACCGCTTCCAGCCTACCTCCGTCCACCTTAATGATCTTGTAGTACCCAGTATTGTAAGCTTTGGTGACCGTGTAAGGACCTTTCCATTTTGGTGAGAATTTTGGTGCGGAAATATCTTGCCGGATGTGCTTGGCCGTTTTCAATACCAAATCTCCCACTTTGAAAATACGTGGTTTCACGCTTTGTTATATGCCCTGGAAATTCTATTCCTATACACCTGAGTGCGTTCTTCCGCTTTGTTTCTCCTGAAATCCAGAGTATCTAAATCCGCTATTCGAGAGTTAGAGGCTTCATCCTCGTCCCAGTGGATCCCGGTCGTCGCTGTAATCCTGGCTGATGGGATTTTGATCTTTGCCGGGAGAATTGCGTCTGCTCCGTAAACAAGTGAATATGGAGAAACTCCAATGGAGCTTCTAAGTGACGTCCGGTATGCCCACAACGCCATTGGTAATCGGTCATGCCATTCCCTAGATTGTCATGTACCGCCTGACCGATGATCCGGATCGCCTCTTGTTGGTACTCTCACTTGTACGTTCCCTTGAGGATAGTAGATGGTGGAGAAACCTGTTTAATGCCATATCCTTCAAGTAACTCTCGTACCTGTTTATTGGCGAAGGAGTGCCGTTATCAAAGTGATAATATGCTTAGGTACACCGAAACGACAAATGATGTGTTCTTTAATGAAAGCCGCAATTGTTGCTCCTGTAGTTCCTCGCAGTGGGATGGCTTCTACCCATTTGGTGAAGTATTCTGTCGCAGTTATGATGTACTCGTGCTGCTTCGATGAGGGCAGGTTGATTTTACCGATAATGTCCAGTCCCTAGCTGTAGAATGGCCACAGACTGCTTATCGAGTGCAAAGGGGTGGAAGGTGCGTGAACAAGGTCCCCATGAATTTGGCATTTGTGACAGCTTTGAACAAAAGCGGCCACGTCATCCTCCATGGTCGGCCAATAGTATTTCTCGTGTATCTGGAGAAACAGTTTCCTCTTCCCTTGATGTTCCCCCTCGTGTGTTTCTTTAAAATGACTGGAATTTCCACCCCAGCCTGGCATCTTAATAGATTACCTCCGAAAATCTTGCGGTACAGGATCCCCTCGTGGAATATGAACCGCTTGGCCTTTGCTTTATCTTGATGGCATCCTTTTGATCGGCGGAAGTTGCTCCATCACGAAGATAGTTGATGTATGGCTCTCTCCAGTCCCCAGGTGGTTCACACTAAAACTTCCAATTGGTGTGGCGGTGCTTGGCAATTTGAGCAGGACTTCAAGTAGTCCTGGATTGAGTCTCCATCTCCGGCCAAGTAATAGCCCAGACGTTGGAGTCGTTCAGAAAGCGTTACCACCAAGATGATTGTCCATAAATTTCATTGTGAACACGATTTAGCTGTAGTTGTGCTTCGTCATCTCCAAGGCATCTTGACAGAGAACCATCCGGGTTTCGATAATACAACATACCATGAAGCATGAAGAAGTTCTGTAGGGTTTTGAGACTGACCTTTCCTTGGGAGAGTGAGTTGTTGAGCTCCTGAATGATCGGAGTTCACCAATCATCAATCCTGGTGTCTTTGTATTGTGATAGCCATGTCGATTCTATGGTTCTCCTCTTTACTATCAGGGTTTCTTCCGAACCTTCGAATTTCAATTTGGAAGCCAATGTTGCCAGACAATCGGCGTGTTTGTTGTTGTTGCGACCAACATGGATTATGGTTGCGTCGGCAAAATAGTTTAGTAACCTTTGCGCTTATGATCGGTATAGAGCTAGTGTTACTTCCTTCAATGCGTATACTCCATTCATCTGATTTACCAGTAACTTGGAGTCACCTCTTATCTCCAGACGCGTGACTCCCCGCTTGTTTAGCTATTGAAAGCCCTATGAGGAAAGCTTCATATTATGCCGAGTTGTTGGTGCATTCAAGTCTAGCTTGGAGGAATGTGAGAATACTTTGATTGGAGAGACTAATACCACGCCCGCTCCTCCAAAGATACTGCTAGGGGTAGCAGAGCCATCAAAATACAGGAGCCACACTTCTTTTTCCAAAACAGAGACGTATGGAAATTATCCAGGGAGATCTTCGTGTAGCCGTGTAGTGCCTTCTCCAGGAAATGCTTCCAGTAAGTCTACAACTGCTTGACCCTTGATAGCTCTAGGTGACGCACACATTATGTCCAGCTCTGACATTTGGAGAAGCCATTTGCCTGTCCTTCCAGTCAGGACCGGCTTTGAAAGTAAAAACTTTGGCAGATCGATTTAGACACGAGTATCACCTTATTAGACTTGAGGTAATGCCCAAACTTCGAATGGAATGGATCAAGGCTAAACATGCTTTTCCGCCTCGGTATCCGAGTTCATCGTCTCTCAATATTCGGCTGAAATAGTATATGGGACGTTCGATTCCCTCATCGTCTTCCCGAGCGAGTAAAGCCCCTACGGCGGTGTCATCGAAGGCTGCAGAGAGAAGAATGGCTTCCCTTGTACAAGAGAGACTTCATGATGGTTGGAGATGATAGTATTCGTTGAATCTTTCGAAAAGCTTCCCGCTGGGTTGCAGTCCAAACGAAGCTGGCTCCTTTCTTCAGTAATGGGGTGAATGAGGCGGTAAGTTGGGCTATACTGGTATAAAACGTCGAATGTAGTTCACCTTGCCCATGAAACTCGGGAGATCCTTCACAGTTCTGGGAGGCGGCATTGTGAGGATAGCCTAGAGTCTTGGACGGGTCTACCTTTATTCCTTCCTGCAGTTACTTGGAATCCCGTAAATTTACCTGAAGAGACACCGAAAGCGCATTTCAAAGGATTCATCTTCAACTTGTATTCTCGACACCTCTCAAACACTTGCCGTAAGACGTTGGTGTGATCTGCTCGAGCCTTTGACTTGACCACGATATCATCTACATAGTCTTCTACTTGTTTATGCATCATGTCGTCGAAGATTTTCGTCATAGCACGTTGATACGTTGCGCCGGCGTTCTTTAAACCGAATGGCATAATAGTATAGTAAAAATTTCCAAGAGGGGTTCGTAAGGTCTGTCTTACTCATATCGTGATCATATATCCTTATCTGATTGTAGGAGATGTAACCATCCATGAAGGAGAATATGCCGTGTCCGCTGGTGGCGTCTACTAACATGTCGATGTTAGGCTGAGGAAAGTCGTCCTTGGGGCAGCACTTGTTCAAGTCTCTGAAATCCACGCAGCACCGGACCTGTCCGTTTTTCTTCTTTACTGGGACTACATTAGCTAACCAGGTCGGATGATGAATAGGTCTGATGAAGCCAGCAACTAGAAACTTTTGAATTTCGTTCTTGATTTGTTCTTCCACTTTGTGTCTGAATTGCCTCGGAGATTGCTTGATGTGCTTGGATCCAGGTATGACATGTAAGTGGTGAGTGATCAATTTTTCGTTCCAGACCTGCATTTCCTCGTATGTCTAGGCAAACACATCATGGTACTCCTTGAGTAGTTGGACAAGATTCGCACGTTCATCTATGGACAGAGTCAAACTGATAGAGACAGGCCTGGGAAATTATTCATTCCCGATGTTAACAGTCTCGAGCTCGTCAGTTGTGGAGCTGGTGCCATCTTCTTATAACTGTCGCGGAGCATCCAATACCTCCTCTTGTGTTTCGTCGTTCTTGAAGCATTCAATTGGTCGGAGAGACTAGGTGCCGCCCTCCCCGCTAATTGCTAACAGCGGTGCAAGATATTGTCTTCCCCTTCGATCACGGTTTGCCTCGAAAGTGCGTTCCCCTTTGGTGTGAGCATGGGTTGAAGCTTCACCGGATAAAGATGGACGCCTCGTCGGAAAAGGTGTTTCGTGGTGCTTAGCCCCCAGTGATGCAAGTCGGTCTTCTTCCTGGATTGAAGCCCACATGGGTAGTGAGGTGCACAAGACTTTGTCTGACCTTCCCTGCGGAGTTTCTTTTGGTTCGAACAGTTCCACTCCGCATATTGGTGCGTACGGAGACAATCATGCAGGAATACGGATGACTTCCTCATTTAGCATGGTCTTCAGGCACTGGTGATATGTTTAATGGATGACCTTATTGTCATGAATCCACGGTCTCCCTAGTATCATATGGTAGTCTAGCTCTTTTTCTATGACTTCAAATTTCACTTTTGACTGAACGGGTCCTACTGATAAATTGATTGACATACCCATATGTGTTAGTCCTGGTTTCTTCAAGTCCGTCATTGTGGTGGGGTTGCCGTACAATATTGCATGGTCTAACCTTTGGCTGTCCCGAGAGTCTTGAGAGTGATCACATTCAAGATGCTCCCGTGTCGATGAGGGCCCTCCGAACTCGAATCCTTGATGCGTGTGGTAACATATAGGGCCCGGTTGTGACCTTCCTTTGCCATCATGTCGTCTTCTGTAAATGTAACATTATTTACAGATATTTCCGACGCAGTTAGGACTTCTGGACGAGAAGGAGTCGTGTACATCCAGAGCTATTTTATTAATTGCAGCAAACGTCTCGCCCGCTGATTCTTCAAAGGTGCAAGAGTTCACACAAGCTTTCCACTAGAGATGCCGCCCGATCCACCGGTCTCCGGTTCGTAGTAAAATTGTTGATCCGAGGGGAATTAGTCCCGGTGTAAAGGTCTCCTAACGCTCATCTCTCGATGTCATCTTGATGAGGAGATCAAGTATGTCGTTTACCGCTTTTTTGATTAGCTCCATGTTCTTCGTGTAAATCTCCTGTAGACGTGCTAGTTCGCTTAATGTTGGAAATCTCCTGATCATGCCGTCAGATACGTCGTTAGGAGGAGGGGTATCTCCGCTGGAGGAACCATCAGGATTTGAGACTGTCGAGGCGGTCCTAATACCAACCATCTCGAAATTGATTGAATGGTATTGAATAAATTGACTTTACAACCGAGAGATTAACCTCCCAGTGTGGTCGCCAATTGTTTATGGGTGAAAACTATTTCTGCCGATTTTGGTAATTTGGGGTGTGTGGATGAGAAATGTGTCTAAACCTTAAACAAATGCACTACACGGAGTACTTGTAGATTCGAGAAATCAACTCGGCAAATCCGGCCTAAACTAAGAAATGGCTGCTCCGACTTGTTTCGGTCACAAAGTGAAGGAGATGGGGTTGATCTTAGGGAGGGAAGCGAAGAAGGTGTTGATAATATGAAGGTGTTGGCTATGTATGACTTGTATCAGAAAGCTGAACTGGCTTGCAGGATGTAAGATATCAGTTCCGGTATTTGAATACGATGGTATCAACACTTGCCTATGTTGTCTGGACTTGTTCTGTTGTTTGGAAATAAGGAGGAGAAACTATTTATACAAGTCATTTGAGCCTTGTTCACGTCTCTCGTGGGAAGTGTAGAAAGTGGAGTGATGGAGTAGTGGAGTAATGTGTTAGTGTCACACGACCAGGCTTGCCCACTTCTCCCATCATCACTTAACCGTCCATGACTTCCCGACACGTTCTTGTGATGGCGTTGTGCACCGCACGCCGTAAACCGCCGCACCAATACCCCCCAAAGATGTATCCCCACTTTGTGATATGATTGATGAACGGAATATGTGGATCGTGGGACCCACAAAAAGTAGCGTGTAATGCTAAATTGAATAACTGCGTTAATCAGGAAATTGATACTTGTGAAGTATCGTGTGTATTCTATGTAGGTACTGCATCGAGTATACTCAGCATGTATGAAGCATCGTTGTTTGAGCTGTCTCAAAATATCCTCATTCCACTTTACTTCATGTGATGGTTTGGAAGTGCGCAAGCAAATTCTCCCTTGACCGACCACATGGTGTGGTAGAATGAATGGATGGTGATCATCATGACGCAAGCACCGACCAATTTACTCCCGACTGTGGTTGTATAACCAAGCGGTGAAGTTGGACGGACGAGATGATCTTTGAGACACTCATCTGCGAATCGTTAATGAAATTAGGTTTTAGAAGAGGTGCGCAAGCATCCCTCTTCACGGGGTCAATCCAAGCTTGGGATACGATTTTGGCAGGCCGATCGTACATGCGTGTAGACGGAGATGACGGCAGTAGGCGCCCATACCCCATTATCTCACGAAATTGTGATCTAGGCCACTTAATTCGTCCCGCGAAGTTGAGTGGTCGAGACTGGGCCATACGTAAAACTAGTGCCGCAAAAGCCGCGATCGTGCCAACTTCGGGGCGTTGCTCCAAGATGACCAATCTTGGTCGGTCTTGGCCAATCGGTCTGCCGTGTAGGTGGTAGGATGGTGTTCACGCATATACCTGACTGTCCCATGAAAACGTAATCTAAGCCACTCAAATCGTCCGGCGAAGTTGAGTGGTCGAGATTAGTTTTCAATCGGGAAGTGTGACCACGCTAGTTTGGACGGATGATTTGGGATAACCAGGCATGGTATGCCTTGGACGATCAGGTGAGGGGATAGATGGGTCCGCGGTGGTCATGTTGGTATGACCAGGACCCGCCTAATCTAATCTTGGACCCTCCATTCGTGCCGAGAAGATGGACGCCGTGATGCTCAAAACCCTAATTTTGGGTTTCACTACTGCAAGGCCATGCTCTATTCGGGCGTACGAATCGGGATGACCAACCATGGTTGGTCCCGAATGATCTGGTCGTATGTAGGCGGGCCCACGGTGATTGTGTGACATGCTCTGTGCCCTTTGAATATACATCTACACCCTCCATCTATACCGCTAAGATGGATGGTTGAAACTGTGTTGCGACACATGTAATGTGCCGCAAACCCTAATTTAGGTTTTCCGTCCATACCGCCTCTGGTGTGGACGTTTTGGCAAGCTATGCCAATCTTTTGGGGAGGCCGACCATGCGGGGCCCGCATTGGTTCGGCATCGAATATTCCATACCTGCTTGGGGGTTATGGAATTGATCTGGGCCATCCAATCATGTTGGTGAAGTTGGATGATTGTGATCATTTCCTGCATCGACACAGACATGTTCGGATGCTCAATCGCTAGTATAACATACCGAGAGTTGCTCAATTCGGCTAGTATAACACACCGAGAGTTGCACAGACGCCAGATTTCGTGACATACTTTCATTATAATGCTTGGAGATTCGTGTTGCTCACGAGAGTAACACTCACCGTCATGCCGCATCGATAATGAGTAACAGGAAATACAAGGTCAAGTTACGCATTAATTAATAATGTCGTAGAATTGTAGGTATATGGGATTGTTGCTACATGCTCCAACCTGGATGAATTTCGTGTATTTAATTCATAGAATGAGATTGTTGTCACATGCTCCATTCTAGGTGAATTAGTAAAGTGAAGAAGTATCCAACACTTATTAATGGCTTTATCTTTTACAATATGTTAGCGCATAATTTTCTGGCTTTTACAATTTTAACCTTAAATGAAAACCCACCATCAACACTTTGATATCGTTTCATTGGTCACAGAAATTTCCCGACACAAAGGCGAGTCACCTTCCTAGAGTTGGTTCAGATCATACACCTCTCCTTTTTGATTCAAATCCAGAAAAAACAAATAATCCGAAAACCATTTAGATGCATTAGAACATGGCTTTCTCATCCATCACTAGCATCAATGGTTGCCAACTCTTGGAATTTCCACTCCAACATTACACAGGACATAAACATCTATTCGAAGCTTCAACTATTATCCTCGGATTTATCTCAATGGAATTCCGATGTGTTTGGAAACATTCACAAAAATATAAAATCCTTAAATAATAGGATTGAAAGCCTACATAGAGCTGGAAAATACTCCAAAAATTTAGAAAAAATAAGAAATCTCCAAGCTGAGCTAGGAAAATGGTATAAAATAAGAAATGATTACTATCACCAAATATCAAGAGATAAATTTTTTAAGGAATCCGACCAGAACACAGAGTATTTCCATGCTACAGCTACAAATAGGAAAAGAACCAATGCTATAAACTCTCTTAGAGAACCATCGGGCCTGTGGATTTCAGATAGAGACCAAATCAATACACTCTTGATCAACCACTTCACTCAAATAGGCTCCTCACGTAACAACTTGGTAGAAGATTTGTCAAGCTTTATTGAACCTTGTGTCTCTGATGAGGAAAATTCTTCCATAATATTATCCCATCAAAAGAAGAAATTTAGAAGACAATATCCAACATGAACCAGTGGGGAGCGCCAGGTCCAGACGGGTTTCAACCAGGCTTCTTCAGAGCTAATTGGGATATAATGGGTTCGGATATAATTCAGGCAATTCAAGATTTTTTTAAAACAGGAAACCTAAATCCAGAATTGAACTATTCCTTTATAACTCTGATACCTAAAATATCCACTCCATAAACCCCATCAGATTTCAGACCCATCAGCCTAAGTAACACAATATACAAAATTATATCTAAGATTCTAGCGAACCGCCTAAAGCCAATTCTAAACAAGATAATTTCCCCAAATCAGTCAGCCTTTTTGCCTGGGAGACAAATCACGGACAACATTATCATCTCTCATGAGCTTATTCATTCAATGAAAAACTCAAAAGCCACCAAAAGGATATTTCGCCTTAAAGTTGGATCTCTCTAAAGCTTTCGACAGAGTGGAGTGGAACTTCATTAAATCAGCTCTATCAACAATAGGTTTTGGTGACACGTGGGTAAAGCTAATAATGCAATTCATTTCAACCACCTCATTTTCTATCCTCCTAAATGGTTCCCCGGGTCCGAAGTTCACCACTTCTAGAGGTTTAAGACAGGGTGACCCACTTTCTCCATACTTTTTAATATGCATAGAGATTCTTTCTAGACTCTTAGAAAAAGCAGTTTCTGAAAAGAAAATTTTGGGCCTTAAAATTAATAAAGATGCCCCGAACATCTCTCATCTTTTCTTCGCAGATGACTGTTTTTTATTCACATAAGCTAATCTAGTTGAGGCAAATTTTTTATTAGACATCTTATCAAGATTCGGGGAGATAATGGGACAGATGGTTAATCTACAAAAATCTGGTATCTACTTCAATCCTAGAATTCATCCTAAACATGGGAAAATCATTGCGAGAATTCTAAACGTTCCTTTAATGACAAAAAATGATAGATATCTGGGAACTCCTCTCTTCTTCGATAAAAATAGAAAAGAAAATTTTGAACCTCTGTTACAAAAATACTATGCCATTATTCAAGGTTGGAAATCTAAATTGCTATCTCAAGACGGCAGAACAGTTTTAATAAAATCCATTCTTCAAGGTTATCCAACTTACCAAATGTAAGTGCTAGCTCTTCCTAAAGAAACGCTAGATCAGATGGACAAAATCCAAAGAGATTTCTGGTGTAAAAAAGACAATCCCAAAAGCAAAGGAGGATATATTATGGCTTGGGCCAGCATTTGCAAGCCTATATCACAAGGAGGTATTGGAATCAAGAATCCGCACCAGTTTAACATAGCTTTCCTTACTAAACTAGCTAGCCGTCTAATATCAGAGCAAGATCAACTTTGGGCTCAACTTCTCAAAGCTAAATATTTCCCAAACTCCCATCCTCTGGAATTCTCTAGATCTTCCAAATTATCTTGGATTTGGACTGGTATAAAAAGGTTTAGATCTCATTAAAGGAAATTTCATCTGGCAAGTAAAAAATGGAGCTTCCACAAAAATTTGGGAAGACAAATGGATTCCTAGCACATATATTATTCAGCAGCCTATTAATATTCAAGAGCCGGTTCCGCAAAGGGTAAATGAGTTGATCACTCCTGAGGATACGTGGGATCAAGAAAAACTTGATACTTATTTTGATCCAGAAATAAAAACGAAAATCCTAGCTATTACTCCAAAAAGACAAGAACAAGACAAAGTCAGGTGGCAACATCATCCTTCAGGAACCTTTTCGGCAAAAAATGTTTATAACTTTCTCATAAATCAAGATCAAGAGAGTAATTCATTAACCTCCTTTCCTTGGCAAAAAATATGGAAAATCCAAGTAATCCCAAGAATAAAATTATTCATCTGGAAATTAGCTCAAAAAGCACTTCCAACTAACTCAAGACTTGGGGCGCATAATTCAGATATAAACACAGAGTGTCCAATGTGTAATTCCTAAGAGCAAGAATCAGAACAACATCTCTTTCGCTTTTGCCCCTTTGCAAGAGCAATTTGGTTTGGTCTTTCTCTAGAAGCGGTGAACGCTAGAATTACTTCGGATTCCGTAGAAAATTGGATAAAAGAGTGGATCCAAATGGTGTTATCCTGGTTCATTTCGAAGCATAGATGTTCGGTAATTTTTGAGAAAATAAACCCGAACCCGATTCACCTTATGGAGCAAATCAAGAAATTTCTAAACCAGAATAATCAGGCAAGGGTCCAAAATTTTATGAAGATAGAAAGAAGAAATAACCCCAAAGAGAAATGGTCTAACCTATCTTCGGATTGGATAATATTTATTGATGCGGCTTTCAAAAAGAGGATTCGACCACGGGATATGCTTTTACTTTATTCGTGAGACAAATAAACATTTAAGTATATTGAAGCTGGTTCGGAGTGGGTCTCCTCAGCCTTTCATGCAGAATCAAAAGCTTTACTAAAGGCATCTTCATGGTTAAGTAAAAATATATTATCCATTGTCTCAATATTAACGAACTGCAAAACTTTGGCGGAGACGATTAACAAGTCTTGCAAAGACTCTCCTTGGACTGCAGATAACACCATACAAGAAGTGATCTCAATTCTGAAGAAACTTCCGCAAGCCCAGGTATAAAGTATATAAACAGGAAATATAACTGTGCATCGTACCACATAGCAAAAGAAGCTCGAGTAAATCATCTTGCACAGATATTCTCTCACATTCAAAGACAGGTTCTAAAATCTAGTGTTTTTTCTAATGTTTTTGATAAAAATGAGATTTTAAACTCTGTGCTTGATTGGGGTATACCTGCATTAATTGGGGTATACCAGCATTAATTGGGGTATACCTGCATTAATTGGGGTATACCCAATAAGACAAAATAGGGTCAGTTTGAAGTAAAACCAAGCCACCCCTTAACCTTGTATTTTCAAAATGGCAAAATTGTCATCGTTTAATTAACACTAAAATTTTGATTAGATTAATTAATTAAGTTTAAATTGACTGAATAGATTAAAACTTATGAATTTTAAGTTATGAAATTTTGTTTTTGATTGAACTTTTGTGGGATGATTTTTGATGATTTTTTTTTTTTTTGTTGAGATATCTCTTGCAACGAAAATGAAGCACACAACCGAAATACTTCTAAAAAGGGGATTGCAAATCTGTTATATGAAATCATACTCAAAATCAAAGAATAAATCAACACTTTCGCTTCCGAAGTATGAAAAGTCGGCAAGGTCGACTAATGAAGATCATGCCGCAAAAAGTGTCCGGCAAGATCTTCATCGTCGACCTCGCCAAGCAAAAGTGGTCAGCAAGGTCTTCATAAATGCGACCTCGCCGCCAAAAGTTGCCTGCATGATCTTCATCGTCGACCTTGCCGGATTTTGTTGTTTGACATACAGAGATGACATAAAAATTTATCGCCGACAAGGTATTCAAAAATACCCTTCCTACTGTTTTTGGCCGGCAAGGTATTCAAAAAATACCCTTCCAGATTGTATTGGTAGGCAAGGTCTTCAAAAATACCCACGGCTGTTGAAATTTTTACAATGCACGCCATGGTCATATGAAAAGTCGGCAAGTTATGCATGTCACGACCTTGCTTGGCCAAGACACATAAATCATAAATTTTGATTTCTAACTTAATATAAGGTATCCGAGATTGGGTATTATTTTGTACCCAATCTCAAATCGAGTATGTACATACTCAGTTTGAGATTGGGTACAACATAATACCCAATTTTAAAACCCGTATGATTCATTTTTTTTTTTTTTTTCTGTTTTTTTTTTATCTCATCATGTATGATTAGAGTGAATAGAGTTTTTGGGAAAACAATTTGAAACTTTTTTAGGAAGGATTCAGTCGGCAAGGTTTGGGGGGACAATTTGGTCTTTCAATATCATCTAGGCACCCCTTAGCACACTAGGTTGGATGGCTTTAAATTTGGTATACCCCAATTAGGATTTTAAACATGTTGTAAATTGTATTTCTTGATTAATGTTTTTTTTTTTTTTTTTTTTTTTTTTTTTTTAAATAAATTTTATTAATCATCATCAGCAACAAGGAGTTTACAACTGTTGGAAGGAAGCCTAGCGACAAGCTGTGCTCCAATCCCTTTATTAAGAACCACACCTATCCTATGAAAAAGAAAATCTCCAATAGAGACGTTTTCATCATGACTGGACATATAGTTTCGCAACCTTTTCAGGAATTCCTCAGTGTCATTACCTAGCCCTCCTAAGGTCGTGAAAGCAAGAACCCCAAACCCCAATTTCTGACACTTACATTTTTCCAGATACTTGGCCCTCTTTTTTGCCACAGCATTATCCATAGCACGTCCAAGAACAAAATTACGCTCCCAAGTACCAGTAAAGGGGGAACCCACCGTAACGTCTAAGCACATATCATAGCCATTGTCCCAACCATACACAAGGATGTCTGCTGGTAATAAAGTCGAACCATCGTCCGAAAGGAGCCCCAAATCTACTTAAAAGTTAAATGGTCAAAGTCCTACTTTTCATTTTTCACACACAAGCCTACCTAGACTGTATCCGACAGTGAAATTCTTGAGTGTTTTTTTTTCTTCTCTATCGTTCTTTCAGTTTTACTTTACCCAATTCATTGAGATCTTGAAGTTGTTCTTTTGTGTGATAATGGGTGGGTGTTTATCGGACATTAGAGGAGGGAAACAAGCAACCGGAGGTACAAAATCAGCAGGTGCTACTTCTTCTACTACCACGACCAACAACTAACGATGCAATTGACCACTTTTACAGATCTCATGGCTGCCAAGGTCTTTTTACTCTACTTGAGGTAACTTTGGCGGTGTGGAGAGAAAATTTTAAAAAAATATGCCCTAATTTTGTCTGCTGCTGTTTGTTTATTCTTCTCACTGTCTCTTTCTTTATGAAGTCTTTGTGAATGTATTTATATATGTCCGTGTCTGAGAGTCTCTTCCTTGACTTACTGTTTTGGATAAGATTATGAAATGTTCTTCATATTTGATTTTAATTTTTTTTTTTTTTTATCTGGGTTCTGAGAAAATCATACACAAAAAAGAGGAGATTCATGATGATTTTGAAAGAAACATGGAAAGATTCTATAGTCTTCTTGTTGTTGTGTTGATTTGGTTTGGTAAGAGTTTGAGTGAATATGATTCAACTGTGGGTATTTTATTATATGGACAAATTCAGCCATTTAGTGTTTTGATCTCTTTGTACTGATGGGATTGTTTAGGATCAACAGGCATCTATAGAGGAGGTAAGATAGTTAATGGAATTTAGTTTGGACTTTAGGAATACAACAGTGTAGCTACAAGTTAGCACAATACTCTACCCATTTTTTGAAATTTAGCTACCTTTATCTTCATGTAGTTATTATAAAGGCTGGATCTATACGATCTATACCCATTTTTTGAAATTTGGGGTGCCGGGGTTAACCCAATCTATTTATATAATGAATGAATAATTGTGCAACAGCAGGCTAAGCATGATATTTTTTTTTAGGAACAAGTTATCATAAAAATCAACATAGTGCTGGTGGGGAGTTAGGAACATACACTTACACAATGGTGACACCTTTATGCGGAGAAACGTTTTCGTAGATTGTCTTGTCAAGAGGAATACCTTTGAGAATTACTTGTTTTTTTTTGTCTGTGGTCCTGCTTTTTGTTCCTTTCTGAGGTTGCCAACCGGACCCTCCATATCTACTTTAGATACTTTTATTCCCAATTTCTTTTTCTTCTGATGTACCATGTACGTACATGGTACGGAAACTTTTATTCCCAATTTCTACTTTAGTTACCATGTACGGCAACTTTTTACCAAGTCAACTGGGATTATGTTACCAAGATGAAATAGCATACTGTATAAAATATGTCATCAGGTTTACTTGCCCTGGTAGTTGCTTGCACCTGTGTCTGCTTTAAAATTTGGTTTGTTATTTTGCAAGTTCCAACATTAATTTTATACAAACTTTTATCGCAGTTATCATTGTCTGCCAAGCAGTTACGTAAAATGGACGTGTTTTGAAGGTATGTATTCCTGTCAACTTCTATTTATGCTTTATGCTGAGAGTTCATGTTCAGCTATGCTGGGTTTTAACTGGATTGTAATAATAGTCCTGTTTTCACAGTTGTACATAGTTTAATTTGTTACTGCACTTATATTGTAGAGCAACCCAATGGCAGTAGTTTATGCAAAGAAAAGTGATGGGAATCTTGAGGAAATTGGCCGTACAGAAGTAATAATGAACTCGCTAGATCCTGCTTGGATAACAAAGATTTCCATTGCTTATCAGTTTGAGATGGTTCAACCGTTGGTGTAAGTGACTATCTTCCTTTCGATGAAATTTAAGCAGACATTTTAAGGATACAGTCATATAGTTGTCTACTCTTTACTGTTCTACTTTTTTCAGGTTTCGAGTGTATGATGTCGACACCAAATACCATAACATTCCCCCCGAAGGTATGTAGATCACATGTTTTTCTTCTCCTGATTCATGTACTAGTTCCTTTTAAGATGGTTTATTAGTTTCATTAACAATAAATCATTGCAGACTCTGAAATTGGATGAGCAAGATTTCCTAGGAGATGCTACTTGTGCTTTGTCGGGGGTAATCTAGTTGAACTGTTCCAGCATTAAAATCATTATGAAAATCCAGTAGCTTTAGGGTATCCACGCAAATATTCATGTTCAGTTCCACATAGTGAAATTTCCTTTCTAGTATTTTTGGTAAGGTCTTATTTGTATGTTGCAGGTCACTTCTATGACCATCTCGATACTTAAGTTGTCTCTTTATTATTGAAAGATTGTAACCAAAAACAGCAAGAGTTTAACACTCAATCTTACAGGGAGAGATGAGCATGGAATCATGAGAAATCAGGAGACAGTTACTGGCATGCGGAAGAAACAGTTGCTTCACAGCAAGCTGTTGAGACAACATTTCGATGTTCCAAGTTGGATAACAAGAATCTATTTCTAAAAGTGTATGTATTCTTAAACGTATCTGTTTGATGCTCGTGTTCCACCAATCATTCATAGATTCATATATATTTAAATTTTCTCCCAGTCTGATTCTTTCATGTTTCACTCATAGGATCCTTTCTTACAACTATCTAGAACAGCAGAAGGTATAACTATCCCAATTTCAAAAACTGAAGTGGTGGAAAACAACTTGAGTCCAACTTGGATACCATTATGTGTGACTTCACAGCAATTCGGCAGCAAGGCAAGCTTTGTAGAGTTTTTTTTTTTGTATTTTAATCAGCTAAGGGCATACTGTTAACATACATCATTCTGCTACTTGATGCAGGATACCCCTCTAGTGATAGAGTGTTCTGATTTTGATAGCAGCGGAAATCATGAACTTACACGGTACCAAAATTGAACCTCTTCTTTTAAGTGTATGCCTGTTTTCAGCTTGATCTGGGAGACAAAACCTAACTTAAAACAATTCATCTATTCCACTAGAAAAATTCAGAAGTCAGTTGAAGACCTTGAAAATCTATATGTTGGAAAAGTTGGAGAACATTTTCTTATACCATCATCTTCCCGGAGGACCTATATGAAGGTAGGTGTATTAGCATGTTCAATACAAATCCTACAATCACTTTTGGGACGGCTATTCATGTTCAAACTCTGCTGTGATTCAAAATTTATTTATTTATTTTTTTTTGGCAGAAGCTGAAGGGACAGCTATACGTGGATAGATTCATCCAGAAAACACAATATAGTTTTTTGGATTACATTTCAAGTGGATTCGAGCTTAGCTTTATGGTTGCCGTTGATTTTACAGGTAAGCTTTTGTCAGTGTTATGGAAGATACTAACTTGATTTATGTAGCCTTCTTCTTGTAGTTGACTGAGCAGACTCAATCTCTTTTTGCAGCTTCAAATGGAGATCCTCATTACCCAACGTTGTTGCACTATATCGATCCGACAGGTCGATTAAACTCCTACCAGCAGGTTAAATATCATCACATACTGTATCATATTCGAACCCTTAATAAATTCTTCTACCATGTTTGTTAGACTTACCAGTGTTTTAGTTGCGTATTGCAATCGGTTTTTGTAATTGCAAATGAATACAGGCTATTGAAGTTGGAGAGGTCATACAGTTTTATGATTCTGATAAGCGTTTTCCTGCATGGGGATTTGGCGGAAGGACAACTGAAGGTGTTGTGTCTCATTGCTTTAACCTGAATGGAAGCCGTAATGAATCCGAGGTATAGTTTAAGATCATACCTATTATCCTTGTGAAGAAAACCATTAGTGAATGAAAGATGTATGTGTTCTCACGCGCCACACATTTGATCTTTTCATGCTTTCTGCTCTCTTCTTTTGATTATTGAATTTGGACCAACATTTTTGTTATAGGTTGGAGTAAATGGTATCATGTCTGCCTATTCAAGTGCCCTACATAATGTTTCTCTTGACGATCTTACTTTGCTTGGGAAAGTCATAGAAAAAGATACACAAATTGCTGCCGAGTCATTGCATAGCCCGACAAAGTACTTTGTCCTACTCGTCATCACAGTAAGTAGAAGGATATTTTTGTTGAAAGTATTTTGGTCCCCTTTTATACTTACTTTCTCAGCTAATTGTAAATTGCTTTACTTTTTAGGACAGTGTAGTTACTGACCTTCAAGAAACAATAGACTCTTTGGTTAGAGCTTCTGATTCACCCTTGTCAATTCTAATCTTTGGTGTCAGTGGTGCCGACTTCAAAGCCATGGAGGTATTTATAACTTTCTTACTGAACGCTCCAATTAACCAGTTCTCATATCACTGTTACAGTCGATTCTTCTACAGAGTGTTTGGATTGATTGCGTTCCTGATGATTGTTCTCATTTATCTAGTTTCTTCTAATTTTGAAATGAATGGCAGTAGATTTTCAGGCTTCTTATACTTATTTGGTTTGGCAGATATGCTGACAATGGCAAACACCTACAGAGTAGCACTGGACCAGTGGCTTCAAGGGACATTGTGCAATTTGTGCCTATGTGCCAAGTGCAGGGTGAGTGTTAAACCTTTAAGATAATTTTTCATGACCATATTTGTCAACAGAAGAAAAGAGAAATGATTAATCCGGAGGTTAAGAATTTGCTGTGTCGATTTACATATATCTTGGTTATCCATCGATTAACACTTCAAGTCTTCAACTGTGTCATGAACAGGTAACCAGCTCTCTGTTGTTCAATCTCTTTTAAAAGACCTTCCTGGGCAAGTCCTGACATATATGCGTAGCAGGGATATTAAGCCGCTTTACATCAATGAACCCCAAACTTCTGGCACTGCTGTCGATGGGCCTCAAGTTCGGTATCTTTCATCTCAAATGTAACACCTGTGAATGAAAGCCCACCAATTACTTCTAACCAGATTGATCTTAATACTAGTTAGCCAGAATATATGAATTAGAATTTTCCTAGTACTTTCTCTCCCCGAGCTACTGGTGATAGTTTATATGGTAAACATGGTTGCTTTACATTTTAAAAATGGTTCTTGCGTTTAACTGTTGGCAATCATCTTGTGAATATTGTCTCTCAACTTCAGCATATTTTAAATGCGTTTAGTCCAACTACTTCGGCACGGCAATAGAATAATAATACACACGACAAGAGGATGATGGGCCTGGAACCATTTGTCCACTGGATTGACATTTTAGATCCATGATGGGCCTGGAACCATTTGTCCACTGGATTGACATTTTAGATATGATGAAACGGCAAAAGAATAGAAGATGTCTGTGCAGTTACTTTTTTTCATTTTTTCTTCTTAGATTTGTGAAAATTGTTTTATTTGCTTTCATTTTTGAATGAGATTTATATGCAAAATTCGGCTACAGTATTTGGTTCATAGCTCCACAAGTCCGTAAAATGATGTTGTGATACCAACACCTCTATGAGTGTTTTCTTTTTTTAGACTTTCCTTAATTAGCTTATTGGTTAAAGTAGTTATTTTAGTTCAGTTAGAATTGTTGCGCAACTTGTTTATCAAGTAATAGGGGTTATATATATACTTTAAGCCCTGTAATTCTGAAGGTTAAGTAAATACAATTAATCTTTCAAATCTTCTCTACTCCCTGACTCAGAACTCTTTCTCAAACCTCTCTTAATTCTCTCTTTTCTTGTCTCAAATCTCGTATTCACATGTTAGTTTGTTCTCTTGATAATTGTTAAGTTATTGAACCATAACATCTGTCATCAGATCAGGTTAGATCCTTCTCAAAAAAACCTATATTTTTTTTTTAATTTTAGCTTCCGCTTGCAATCATGACACTCACTGAAGAAGTTAACCAGCTTACAACCATGATGAAAACCTTGGACACAACAGTTAATGACTTTATGGAGACTGTTATTGAAACCAAGGACCATGAAGAACAATCAAGAGCAACTGTTATTGACGCACTTATGACAAGAACGCAAACTTTGCATAATACAAGCTTGCAATCTATCTTAGAGAATCATAGATAAGAGATGGCTATTGTGATGCAGCAGAACAGGCAAGCTACCACAACTCTTGCTGATACTATTACTCGTAACATGGCATCACTTCTTCTTGCACGTTTTCCTCTCAATACACCTCCTGGGTTTGGTGGTTCCAATGGTAGCAATGGTAACAATGGTATGAATGGAAATAATGGTTCGGGTGGTAGCAATGGTATTTTAGGTTCTCCGATACCTAATAATTTGAAGTTTCCTACTTTTGAAGGAAAAGATCCAGCTGGTTGGATATTCCAAGCAGATCAGTATTTTCGTATTCACCATACAATTGAAGCGTTGAAGATTGATATTGCTACTTCTCACTTCAAAGGTGACGCCAATGCCTGGTTTAGATGGGTTCAGAACAAGCTAACTAATCCAACTTGGCTCCACTTTTGCTCGCTTATTCGAGAGCGTTTTGCTGATACAAAGTTTGCTAATCCGCGTATGGCACTATCCAAAATTTCTCAGCAGGGTTCAGTACGTGATCATATTCGAGAATTTGAACAACTTCTCAATTTTGTTACTGACTTGACAGACGATCATGTCATTGATCTCTTTATCAGATCTCTTAAACAGGAAATTCGATCTGTTGTTGCGGTATTTGAACCACAAACGTTAGCTACAGCTTTTATGAAAGCTATAAAACAAGAGGATGTGTTACTTTCAAACTCATCAAACTCTTCTTTTTACAAAACTTTTGCGAGATCCAATACATACAGACAAGCACTTAATTCAACTGGCTCTTCATCTGTTAATCCAATTAATGCACCTTTTAAGAAGAATACAATTCCCTCTGGAATTAAGCGTCTATGTTTAGAAGAGCAACGACAAAGACGTGAACAAGGTCTTTGTTTCAATTGTGATGAACAATATAAGTCTGAGCATATTTGTGCAAAGCCATTAACTTCTAGATTATTAATTCTAGAGATGACTCCTGAATTCAACTCTGAAGGTGAAGAAGAAACGACGAAATCTAATACAGAAGAGATGGTTACTCCTGCAGCTGCAAATCAGATGCATCATGAACCTACAATTTCTTTTCATGCTCTTATTGGTTCTCCATTACCTAACACTATGTGAGTCACATAATACATGTGAGGTCAGCCTCTCACAATTCTCATTGATTCTGGATCAACTCACAATTTCTTACATCCTATCGTAGCTAAGAGATGTTGCATTACAACTCAGCTGATTAAGGATACAATGAGTGTTCTAGTTGGTAATGGAGGAATTATGAAAACTCAACGAACTTGTTCTGATATCTCTATGAAATTACAAGATTATCAGTTCAATACTGAGTTTTTCTTATTGGAATTAAGTGGTAGCGAAGCAGTGCTTGGAGTGGAATGGTTAAGAACTTTGGGTAATATCTCTTGGGATTTTGAGAAATCAAACATGAAGTTTAATTCAAATGGTATTGAACATACTTTAGTGGGTAACAAGTCAGCTTCCATTATGTTACTCGACAGTGTTCCAATGCAGAAGGTTTTTCAAGAAACTCACCATGGATTTCTACTTCAATTGGTCACACAATCATCTTCATCAGAAGATAACTCTCAGGTAAACACTGAAGTTTCGGATTTACTTTTTCGCTTTTTTGATTTGTTTGCTTCAACTACTGAATTACCACCTCAAAGGGAGCATGATCATCGTATTCCCTTACTGCCTAACTCTGCACCAGTGAATGTTCGACCATATAGATATCCTTATTTTCAAAAAGAGGAGATTGAGAAAATTGTTTCTGAACTCAAAGATGCAGGATTAATTAGAGCTAGTTATAGTCCTTTTTCATCTCCTGTACTCTTAGTTCGCAAGAAAGATGGGTCTTGGCGTATGTGTGTAGATTATAGAGCACTAAATAAAGCTACTGTTAAAGATAGATTTACAATTCCAATTGTGGATGAGCTTCTTGATGAACTACATGGTGCGATAATATTTTCCAAGATAGACATGAGATCTGGTTATCATCAGATTCGTTTGCATCCAGATGATGTACATAAGACAACCTTTCGCACACATGATGAGCATTATGAATTTTTGGTAATGCCATTTGGGTTGTACAATGCTACTGCAACTTTTCAAAGTTTGATGAATGATATTCTTCGACCTTATCTTCGAAAGTTTGTATTGGTTTTTTTCGACGATATACTTATCTACAGCAAGTCAGGATCTGAGCATATTCAACATTTGCAACTGGTGTTTGAAGCTTTGCGTGCGCACAAGATATTTTTGAAGCAATCCAAGTGTGAATTTTCTAAGGAGACAATCAGTTATTTGGGTCATATGGTGTCATCTGAAGGGGTATCGGTTGATAATGATAAGATTTCTTGCATCACAAATTGGCATGTTCCGAATACAGTCAAAGCATTGCGTGGGTTTTTAGGATTGGATGGATACTACTGTCAGTTCGTAAAGGATTATGGTAAGATTATTGTTTCTCTTACACAATTACTTAAGTTGGATGCTTTTGTATGGACTCCTGAAGCTACTAAAGCTTTTACCAACCTCAAACAAGCTTTAACTAGTAAACCAATTCTAGCACTTCCAGATTTCACAAAAGAATTCTGTTTGGAATGTGATGCATCTGGTAATGGTCTTGGAGCAGTGTTAATACAAACTAAAAGGCCTATTGCTTATTACAGCAAATCCCTTTCAGGTAAGAATCTTAATCTTTCGGTTTACGACAAGGAGATGTTGGCTATAGTCAATGCAGTCAATAAATGGCGACCTTATCTGCTTGGTCGAAATTTTAAGATATATACTGATCATAGGAGCCTTAAATACTTCCTGGATCAACGTATCTCTTCAATGGAACAACAAAAGTGGCTGTCCAAACTACTTGGTTATGATTATGAAATCATTTACCGCTCTGGAGCTTTAAATATGGCGGCTGACGCATTATCTCGTGTTAATGATTGTCAATTAATGGCAATTACAACACCTATATTTTTTGGAATTATTGACATTGTCCAAGAATGTCATAATGACACTGAATTGAGTATTACCATTGCAAAATTACGTGAACAACAAGATTGTATACCACATTACTCTTATACAGATGAAGTTCTTCGTTATAAGAACATAATTGTGGTAGTATCCACATCTTCATGGTGCACTAAGCTTCTGGACGAATTTCATTCAACTCCAACTGGTGGACATGTTGGTTATCTACGTACTTATAAGCGCCTTCAACATTTTTATTGGTCAGGCATGAAAAAGTCAGTTAAGGATTATATAGCTTCTTGTGATACTTGTCAACGCAACAAGGATGAATTCATTTCTCCTCCAGGATTACTACATCCTTTATCAATACCTACTGATATTTGGTTAGATATATCTATGGATTTCATAGATGGTCTTCCACCATCTAATCGAAGAACATCTATACTAGTAGTGGTGGATCGTTTGTCCAGGTATGCACATTTTGTGGTTCTTATACATCCTTATTCAGCTAATAATGTAGCTGAAGTTTTTGTTCGTGAAATAGTTCGCTTACATGGAATGCCTAAGAGTATCACAAGTGACAAGGATTCAATTTTCATGAGTCATTTTTGGGAAGCTTTCTTTTCGCTTCAGCACACTCAACTTTGTAGAAGTTCTGCGTATCATCCTCAATTGATGGCTTGACTGAAGTTACAAATAGAACTTTAGAATGTTATTTACGTTGTTTTGCTGGAATTAAACCTAATGATTGGATGAAGTGGCTACCTTGGGCTGAGTGGTGTATAATACTAGCTTTCATACAACAATCAAAATGAGTCCTTACCAAGTTGTTTATAGCAGACTTCCTCCAACATTTTCAACGTATATTTCTGACTCTACTACTGTACATGTTGTGGATGTAGTCTTACAAGCTCGAGACCATGTTTTGATGATTCTGAAGTCTAACTTACAAGATGCTCAGTCAAGAATGAAAGTTTATGCTGATGCACATAGAACTGAAAGAAGTTTTTCAGTTGGGGATTTGGTTTTTCTCATGATGCAACCATATCGTCAGACAACTGCAACGACTTCATCTTTTTCGAAGCTCTCACCTAAATTTTATGGACCATTTAAGATCTTAGAAAAGATTGGAACTGTAGCTTATCGATTGGAGTTACCTAATTCTAGTAGAATTCATCCTGTGTTTCATGTTTCACTCTTGAAACTCAAGCTTGGTGTATCTGACATTGTGCAGACTGAACTGCATGTTACAGTTGATTATGAAAAGTGGGAGCCTGAATCCATCTTAGATCGTAAGATGTATAAGAAGGGCAATGTTGCTGGTACAAAATGGCTCATCAAATGGAGAGATTGTGCCACTGAGGAAGCAACATGGGAGGTTGCTGATGAAATATTGCTGCGTTTTCTAGAGTTTCAGACTTGAGGACAAGTCTTTTTTCAAGCAGGGTGGGATGTTGTGATACCAACACCTCTATGAGTGTTTTCTTTTTTTTAGACTTTCCTTAAATAGCTTATTGGTTAAAGTAGCTATTTTAGTTCAGTTAGAATTGTTGCGCAACTTGTTTATAGAGTAATAGGGGTTATATATACTTTAAGCCATGTAATTATGAAGGTTAAGCATATACAATTAATCTTTCAAATCTTCTCTACTCCCTGACTCTCAAAACTCTTTCTCAAAGCTCTCTTAATTCTCTCTTTTCTTGTCTCAAATCCCGCATTCACATGTTAGTTTGTTATCTTGATAATTGTTAAGGTATTGAACCATAACAAATGATATACTACTAGTATAACCGTTGCCACGGTGGGAGGGCCGACCGGAAAAGAATCTGAACATGGGATTCGTCTGAAAGTATCACTTTTTCAGAAACGGAAAATTAGTCGATCCAAAAACCAAAATATGGTTGCATGATGTGTTATGCATCCTTTGTGGTGGTTTGCATAATGGTTATGCATTCAATTTTCGAGAATTGTGCCTAAAATTAAAGTATCATTTTTCTTGAAACGGAGGGAGTACATCGTTTTATTAGTTGCAACGGAAAATTAGTTGATGCATAAACCAAAATTTTGCTACATAAAGTATTATGTATCCTTTGTGGTGGTTTGCATAATGGATATACATTTAATTTTCTAAAATTGTGCCTAAAATGATAAATACCTCCGATTTTTTCGTAAAAACTCTAAATTTGATATTGTTGTTTGTATTTGTTGCGTAGAGTTTTTTATAACCTTTTCAACGAGATAAATTTTTTAAAATTCCAAGGCACTGATTTTTAGATATGTTATATTAAAGTTTTCTTTCCAATTATACCCCTGAAAAGATATGATACACAAAGAGTTATAGTAATTGGACTAAAAGGGATGGACATTTTTGTTTTTTCGGCACTAACCATTTCCAATCTTTTTGTGTCAATTGATCACTTAGATTTTACAAAAAAGTGGTCATATAAAGGTCCTCCCTCGCTTTGCTCGATCAGCCCAACTAAGTCATCCAAATGAGACAACACCAACCAATGTGCATTTCTTAAACAAAAGAAAAGATGTGTAGGTGATATAGCAAGGACCGCAATGCTTCAAAAAAAAAAAAAAAAAAAAAGACCGCAAGACAACCAGTGGCGTACTATTCCTGCTCGACCTGTTAAACTCTACTCTAGTCAAATGCAATTTCAAACTTTAAGAACACCTCTATTCCTCGAACTAATATCAAGTTGTATAAAGCTGTATCCGAAATCAGTTTTTTGGTTGATTAGCCCTTAGATGTGAATTCCTGGGTCTAAAAGACTAGTAAAATATGGGTTGGGTCTAAAAGACTAGTATCTCTAAGATACTTTTCTAACATCCAAACTCGGATATTTCACCCAATCTAAATGACCCATTTTCCGAAATCAGTTTTTTGGTGGGAGGTGTAACAACGGTGGTGTTGATGATCTCTCTCCTTTCCTACTGTTCGAGACCATTGGCGACTCGGAAGACATCAGCGACGATCCTGTAACTGTAAGCGATGAATATCACCATGACGATGACGCCGGGTCGTGTAGTTCGGAGACATGTGATGTCAATTTTGTTAATGATGATTCTACAAATGTCGATCATTACTATCAAGATTGTTACAAAGAGAGCCATGAAGATGTTGATGTTACAGATGAAAGTAGGATCCGTTCCAAGAAAACACAAGTTTGTCAAGTTTATCATACTCTTCTGTATATAATATTTGGATCAAGAACCAAGTAGTACTGGTGCTCTGAAAGATGGCGACGCAGTGGCAGATATTGATGATGAGCATATTAAGTTAATGAATGAAATGGAGACGAACAAGCTCTTGTGGGATACTTGCTTAGGCTATTATTAATCCATAACAATTTGTAAATTTGTATAGATATTCCAAATGTTAATTAGAGTTGTTGACAAGATTAAATCTCTTGAAACTGTTTATAGGAAGACATTATAAGAATTTGAACCAATTAAAGACGATTTTTGCATCTCCACTGATTTTCTTACATGTGTTTTTTATACTGATTTTTATTGACTAAAGATGAAAACTATTATTGACTAAAGATGAAAACTAACCTAACAATTTTTTGACTTTGAGCTAGTAAAATTGTAGGGACTACATTGTTCTGAAAGATCTTCCCGGCAGGTTTGGTCTTTTAAATGAAGCTCAAGAAGTATGTTGATAGCACCGGACAGGGTTATTTGGACAGCTATGCTCACCGGTCATAGGCTTCACACCCATGTTACATTTGCAGAGATTTTTAACAGAAATGAAAAAGTTCATGAAAGTGGAGATTATGTAGTTATGTCGTATGACTCGTATTTATATGGAGAAGCAGTTGATATTAATGTAAGAAATCGTTTGTGATACTCTACTTTCAAAACAATGTTAAACTTCAAATTAATGACACTTGT